>JAECUM010016954.1:0-96239 GCA_016617855.1 Megalonaias nervosa | reverse complement strand
CAAATTTAAATCTATAGACGTAAATTTTTCACAAGTTTTTGTCTAATAAAAAAGGAAATTGTTATTTTTTTCTCGTAATAACATATTGCAATAGTCACACATATATAAGACTACTTTGTTGATCTGAGCTGATTTATTTTTATTGCGCCCACATCAGTCACATTTCTGGCAATGCCATTGGTATCTTCAATAGATTATTACGGCTTTGGTAAAAGAATTTTTGTTTGCATGTTTTTCCAACGCCCTTCAATAGACATGGAATCAAACATTACGCAGCTTTAAAAATCATTCTTTGTCATGCTCACAGGCCCCTTTTACTTTGGGGTGGAGATCACAGTCATATAAATTTGTGGTACGGGTTTGGTTTAATATTTTCATTTGCGTTATGTCCGAAACCCCTTGATATATATATTCTCCTCTTATCTAGCACTTTACAATACACTGCCGCATAATTATCAATATGTAGTCAGAATCACCGTCATAGAAAATGTGCTTTAAGGATTTGGATTAAATTTATTTGCTTCCTTATACTTCCTAAACTCACTGATGGATTTTCTTCTTGTTTGGGATAAATCATTATATAGTTAAGATAAGTCACTCAGTGAAACACATTCATTTTCCTTTGACCTTATGTTCTTGGTGAAAGTCATAAAAGATTTAAGTTAAGGCTTTGTTTCAAGCTTTTTTATATTTGTTTATCTTTCCTTAACATCTTGATGTATTGTCGTCAAACTTAGATTGAACTTTTATCATGCCAGGACAATTCTGCAATATGTTCGCTTTCCTGTTGCTGAATTTGCTTCATACATGAATCATTATGAGGCAAAGACAATTCATTCCGTGACATGCTCGTTCTACCTTCTTTCCTTGGAGTTAATGTCACATGTTGTACAGCAGAAGTTTTGTCATGGCCCTGACATTCATGTTTCAATATGCTCTGATCATGGACTTGTCAAGCGGGCCCTGACATTCATGTTTCAATATTCTGTGATCATGGACTAGTCATGCAGGCCTTGACCTTCATGCTTCAATATGCTGTGATCATGGACTTGTCATGCGGGTCCTGACATTCATGTTTCAGTATGCTGTGATCATGGACTTGTCATGCAGGCCCTGACACTCATGTTTCAATATACTGTGATCATGGACTTGTCTTGCAGGCCCTGATATTCATGCTTCAATATGCTGATCTATACATTGTTGACATGTACGCAGAAAAATATGGTTTGATACTTCGTGATCATAATTGTTATCAAAATAGGAGACTTTGAATTGGACTATTCCATTTTTCCCCTCTTTTGGTCCTTCATTCTAGCCAGCCAGATCACATTTTGTGCACAATAACTGCCTTTATTCGTATTGGATTGCAATACAATCTGGTATGGGCCATGATGACACCTTGCCTCCTTTTGATTTTGCTTGCCAGTATTCTGAATCATTATTTGACAGCTTTATAGTCCTATATTGCCAGACCAACCATTTTTTGCTTCCGCACAATAACGCCCTTCATTTTTATTAGATTTTAACCAAATTTTGTAGGAGCTATTTTGCTGATGAAGCCTTATCCGAGTTCAACGGTCGGCTTTTTACCTAATCGTTTAACAGAATTATAGCCCAATTCACGAACCCACACACTTTTGTTTCTTCTCGGCAACTTCTTTAATTATCATTAAATTTTAACTGCATTTTGGATGCAGCTTGATATTGATCAGATTTTGACTGACCTTACCAGCGGTCTACATTGTCGTATACCAGAGTCATATCCAATTGTTTCCAGATCCACTCACGTTAGTGTTCATGGACTTACACAATGACCCTTTTTAAGAAATAACAACCACATTCTATGTGCAGCTTGATATTGATGAAGTCATGTAGAGTTTGGTTGTCAGTTCTGAGTTGTAACCCCATATCATTCAACCCATCCATTTTTATTTCCTCAGAATAAGCCTTTTATTAATGCCATGGTGCATCCTGATGCCCGACGCTTTACCCCAGTTGCTCTGGCATTAAATAGTCCATTTGTGGTGATGTACTGCAAAACACGTAACCTTATTTATGTCAGGTTTTGTAGACAAATTGGTATTGCTAATTCTTTGCCTGATTTGTATTATCAGCATTGTACATAACAGACTTATGGCTCCTGATTATGAGATTACTTTTACTTTCATTTCAAAATAATTATCTTAATTATTATTAGATTTCATCTAAATTTGGTTTGCAGATATTGTTGAGAGATCTCAGGTGGGTTTGATTGGTTGCATTCCACAATATTCGCTTATTTCAGCACAACAGCTCTAGTACTTATTATTGGATCCGAAACATTCACGGTGTTACTGATGAGGCATAAGATGAGATTTGAATGTCATTTCTGCCGTGTTTGATTTTCAACATATTACATCATCTATCACCCTTCTTTTCTTTCCGGATCATAATTAATTCTTAATGGATTTCAGTCTAAATTGGATATCCAACTTTATATTGGCTCATTTCTTCAAATACTTCAACCAATTGTTACGAATGACTGACGCATAAAGCCACTAAAGTACTTTGTATGGGTGTGACATACTATGGTGAAACTGATTTATGTTAACGGATAACTTGCTGAATTTACATTTAATTCATTCAAATCACTGTTTTTAAAGATCGAACAAAGTCTGCTTGATTAGCAAACACACTGGCTCAGGAAAGAAGGCTTTGAAATATCTCAACTTATTAATAAGCAAAATGAAAAAATGTGTTAATGAAAAAGTGAAAATACTTAGACGTACACACATATATACAAAGGCACGTATATGCTATTATTTATGAAATTGTTTGGACAATACCTTATTGAATAATTGTTTCTAAATATCTTGTCTGGAAATATAGTATTTTTGTTATGTACTTAATCATCTTGCAAGTGAAAACATTTTTCGTCGAATATTTTCATTTTAAGTAATATTAGAACTTAGGAAAATCTGAAATTATAAAATATGACTTTCTGTGGAATAGAGACATGTCATGTTTAAATAAATGTATCTGCTCCAAATCCATATATCTGATACTACTTTTCTTCCTGAATATTTACTTGTGATTAATTCAAGTTGCCTTGTTTTCTTCAAGTTTTAGTGAAAATATAGGCATTAACTTGATTGTACATGGTGAATATCAGTTTTTTTTTTTTTTTGAATGGCAATTCTTGTAGCTTGCGCTGAAGGTATATATTTTAGCCATTTTGTTCACGTTTTTGCCTGATGTCTACATATACTAGATTGAACAAATATAAGTATAATGTGTTTCGGATTATTTTATTTTGTTTATGTATGTAGTACGTTATACATATTTAATATCTCTTTACATGTTTTGGTAACCGAATCCTCGATTCTTTGCGAAAATAGCGAGAAAAATTGTTTCTCGTTTTCAACATGTGATTTACTAGTACAAAACGGTATCTGAAGTTCGGTGCTTATAGTTTTGAATGTCACAGATTTTCAGAATATGATTTCGAACTGTACTGAAACATTTCAGATAATAGTTTAACTTCTATACTTATAGTTCCAAAGTTTGTACACTGATAAGCACGGATTAATCATAACTATAGTCTTGGCACTTTCTGCGGAATAAGTATTTTTTAAAAAACTATTATTTCTCCAGCTGATCATATACAGTCTGATATCATTTAGATGCTGAATGTTGTCTGTCTCCTATATATGGTGAGAATGGGGAGCACAGTGGCCCCTACCCGTGGAATCCTAGGTTCAACAGGGAGCTCACTTTAAATATTTTCCATATGAAATTGCCATGGCTAATCACTTTGGACCACTGGAGGAAAATATCTCGACGTTACTCGAATGAATGCTGAATTGAGGGTAAATGTTGAGAAATAATTGAAAAACAATTTCTGTAATAAGAAATTAAGTTCTTTTTCCTAAATTATTATAAAGTGGAGTTTTTCTTTGCTGCTGTCTGAAACATCATGTAAATTGCATAAGTCAACATTTGCCTTTACTTGAGGTTACGTTAAACTAAAATATGGGTTTTCATGTTATCAACCACATGTCAGACAACAATTGGTAATATTCAGTAATTTTAGTTTAAGAAAATCCATTTCTTGGAGCATGACTAATTTCTGTATTACATTGTCCATAAAAGTATCAGCTGATAAAAGCAGCAGAATTGAAAATGATGTTTGTTGATAGCAAAGTAAAAAGCCCAGGTAAAGTAAAGAACGTAGCTATTCATACAGATACTATCAGAAACAATGAAAAATACAATCTAAATCACATGTTAACTTGAACATCATCATACACATTAAAACAATTTAGATGCCTTAATTTTTCCTAACACAGTTTGACCTTAATGAAATATGCATTTGCATTCCTACATAAGATTAATGGCGTGTATTCAAAGTTCATTGTCCGGCATATTTTATACTTATTTAAATTGTTATGGATATAAAAATGGCATTTACTCTTCTTATTTAATAGAGATTTGTTTTCAATAATCTTTTTTTCGTAAAGGAAAGAAATTATATGCAAACACTGATCAGTAACTGGTTCTGCAAGGGGTGGAAAAACGTTTGTTCCATAGTCTAATCCAACATTAACAAAATGTTCAAGGCAAAGTAAATAATACACAGAAACAAAAATATTCACAGCAAATACAAGAGACTATTCATTTACACTTATTCTTACATAAGCACACACATATCTCTCTCAATGTTGTCAATTAACAGGACACATATTTCTCCGGCAAATATATTTTCGAATCACAATACATTTGGATAATGTTCTTTGCTATCTCCAAATCCACCACGCGCAGAAAGACTGAAAAACGTTTTTCTGTCTTGATTATATATATAGGCAAATGGAATCAGTTCTTACAGCTTAACTCCCATTTCTTCCTGCTTTGTGGCTACTTGTATATCCAGTTTAAATCAGTTTTTCACTTTCGTTCCGCGTACAAGGATTTTCTGCAGACAATCCAATTAATTTTACAAATTATATAACTTAAATTTAATCATCCACATCTCTTTTTCATTGATACAGTTTATAAAAATGTTGTATATGGTGCTTGCAACAGTTTTATAAAATATTGTGAATATATTGATATTTGTGAAATTATTCGTTTTCGTTGCATTTGCGTTCGAACGCCAAGATATATTTTCGCTGGTGTAATTTGTTGGTCCCTGTCTTTAGTTATTGACTTTAATGATTGCTCGTTTATTTATAATGCGGTTGGCATTGTTTCAGTTATTTACATTTATATGTATCAGTACTGCCACGGCTCTACGGTCCTAAGTTAAGTAAGATGGGGAAACCAACAATTTTATTAAAATAAAAAAAAATTAATTTATTTCGGTAAGTTACAAAGTTCAAATTTAAGAGGACCTTACAGTATTGTAATTAAATCCCAAATAATACTAAAAATTTATCACATGTCCAAAAGTAAAGTGCTCCGAATGAATCCCAATATTGAATGTGCAGATGTACCAATAGTTTTGACCAAGCTGATGTACCAACAGTCTTAATGTATCACAATGATATAAACAATAATTTCTTTGAATGAATTCAGAATAATTCCAAAACAGTACTTTAATCCAAAATGCCAATGAACACTTTGTTATTCGAAAGAATAATTTTTAAATAAATGATTCCTCTCACATTGTATCTAAACACAACTGAAAATAATTCCACAGAATGCTCTGAAGATAAGAATGAAATAATTTTGCTCATCGCAACCTTATATAAAAATCTGTGACATAATAAAATGTCCAGGGTGTCTGACTGAAGTTCTCTTCCAGAACATTGTAAGTTTGTAACTTAAATCTACATAACACCTCTCATCATAAAGAAAAGAAATATTAATACAATAATGTTTAATGTTACATATTAGTCCAATATATGTATGATATTATACTAATTAAAATTAGATAGAAAGATATCTTAGGGATGTCCCAAAATATACATAAAGCACAATTGTACTTTTATACACATCTTATCGATGTTGTATTCCTGGTCAATGTTGTATTCCTGCAACATCGATCTCTGATTTTTGGTTTTCATTTTGTTAATGAAAGTAAATGGATTGTGATCACTTAACATTATAATTAGAGGCACACACATAAATATATATTTTGTACGCGCTTGTTTGCTTATTCTCATCCATTACAGAAATGATAACACAGTGCCACAAATGCAAGAGATTCAAAGTAGTGAAGTCGTTCACGAAACGTAACGGCTTCGTACCAATTGCTCTGCGTCACACACAAAGTATGTGCAGGGTGGACAGAGAATAAATGGTCTAATGTCCTTAGAATACAGCCCAAGGGCCGCAAAAAAAGAGCAATATATAGTTTTGTCTCTATGGGGTACTGGGCCTAGGTCAAACTTAGAATCCCTCACAAGTCTCATGAGGGATGTCGAGATGCCCTCCCCATGAAGATTCAGATGACAACGATATATCTTAATGCAGTTGGAATGAGAGACGATTCCAGCGAAGAAGTGGAATCTTGCATGCGCTCTCCCCACCCCACCTCTCTCTCTCTCTCTCTCTCTCTCTCTCTCTCTCTCTCTCTCTCTCAAATAAGGTCAAATTGTCAAGATTAGAAATTCCTATAGGATCACATTGGGTATAAGCCTTTAGCTCAGCCAACTAGGCGTGACAATTCTAAGTCAAATATCACTCCGATTGTGAGGCACATTCCACATGTATACAGTCATATTCCACCTTGAGTTTCCTGATTGTAAATGTCGAGCCGGGATGGCATTCACTTCTTCATGGCTCAGAGGTCCCTCTATAACTCATGTCATTGCAGATTCTGCGTTCTGTGCTTTTCACCCTGTTTTGTGTGAGTTCTCGAGGAAGAACTATATAATAAAAATTCACTTAAAAGCCATTATTTTATTCGACTCTTTTTAAATTCACAATACGTCGACTTTTTACCTAAAAGATCACACCACTTAACTGACAGGCGTTTCCAGTAAAGTTCAATGGTCACGTTTTATTTTGTCAGGTATTCAAGCAAGTGTGATGGATAAAGTTTAGTTGTCGCATATAGCTTTTACCTTTCTAATTACGGATTAGGCTCCAGTTACCTACCACAATTTTGAAAGGTTCCTCAGATGATGATGATGAATATAATCATGATAATGATGTCATTTTATATTTGTTTTAAATTTTCAATATGCTGTAAAATAATCGAAAAATACTTTCCAGAAAAATACTGCATCATCAAATTATATCTGCTACATTGATACTGTGTATGGATACATAAACAAATATCATGTACAAAAGCAATAGCACCAAAGGTTGCCTTGATTAGGAAGTCGCTTTTCCGAGCATAGCCACCAAAAACACATGACATCATATCTTTTCCTGTTTTTCTTGAGATCTAGTTTAGTCCAAACTCACCTTATATGTGGCAAGATCATAAAATAACAGCAATTGCAACAGCACTGGTCCCTTTGATGTTCACATGAAAGCAATTAATGTCACAGCTGACCGATGGTCCCTTGTGATACACATCTTTCTGGGTGATAATGGAAGGTCTGGTAGTAGAAGGTGACCTCTTGAGACTACCGTTAGTACTCCTATAGTACGAGCGTCAAAGGAAGCTTCCTCTTTAATCATATTGTATGCACAGAGTACCCTCCACCACCAATTATTCCACCGATTTTATAGTGGGTAAAATGGTTCCATCGAGCTAATATTTATTATTATGTAAATGCAGTTCCCACTCTAAATACAAATGGTTCATGTTTATTTGTCTATGACCCAAATCCATTATGCCACATACTGACGCTACATACTACTCAAAATTACACGATGGTCACCGGCGGAGTAAAAGTGGTCAAATATAGGGAATGTGTCTGAATATAAAAATGTCCAATATGGAGATATTTCGTACTGAATTGTGGATTGTTAAGAGTCCTGTAAACGTCGTATTCGGCATCCAAAGCAAGGTCCAAGGCCCTGCCGCCAAAGTGATGTCATTATTTACGTTGCTACGGCCGCTTCGATCAACAAAAAAATAATACGTCAAATCCGGGACGTTTGAACATATAATTCAATCACCTTTAATAACTAATATGATTACTGAAGTCATATAATCTAAACATTATTTAGTGTTAGTCAATTATACGTATCGTTAAAGAGTTAAGCGGTAAGACACATGCTCCTTCTAAAAATAGATTCTTATCAGGGATCCCTATATAAATGCAACAGCCTTTATAAACAGTCATATCCATCAAAGAAATTCTCAGCTTTCAGATCTTTCATTGCACAATAATGGGAGTTGAAGATCTTCTGTATATCTGACAGCAGCAATGCAGACAATCAAATGTGTGGTGGTTGGCGATGGGTAAGTTTTCATCAAGTGCCCCACAGGATCTGAAAACGTGAATTCGTGGGGCACAGTCACTATAGTTAACATTAACAGCCTAACATTAAGAGGCACAATGATCTGTATAATAATCGTTTTCTTTAATAGAGCTGTTAGGGGGAGAGATTATTTGTGTGACTATAATAGTTGACATTAATCCATGAAATGTTTAGGAATGAATAACAAAAATCAAAGCTACGCGAATACCGTAGCAAGCTTTCAATAATGATCCCATTATTATCCATGTGTATTCATCATTATCAAAAATTATAATGATAAACTAAGTATTTTTATAAACAATTCGTATACCTTTCAAAAGAACTGTTAAGTGTTTGTTTCATTATGCTACTATCTTTCCTATTTTCGGTTTTGAAAACTTGAACTTAAAATGCTGAAATTCAGGTTAACAATGCCTGGGGAGAAATGTGTTAAATATTCAATAATATTTATATACATATGGTATTAGGCATTGGAAAGGATATTCCTTTTGATCCTTCAGCTATCGGAGTTTCAAAGCTATTAAGGACAATAGTAACATTTCAATGTAAGCAGTGTCAACTAGAAAGAAGTTATAAAATGATAAGACGTTTAAATTCGAAAAAGCTACTGGAGGGAATCAAATTCCTGTTAAAGTGGGGACATCAATCCTTCTGGGAAATATTACAAATCGAATTAACAAAACTTTACAGTCAACTATTTTTCCTGATCGTCTAATAGAAGCTCAAGTAGATGCGATTGACAATGACTACCGACAGCAATTCGATTCACACATGTAAAAAAATCTCTATAGGAACACTTAAATGCAATTATTGGTTTTGTATGTATGAGTCATAAATTAACTAGACTCAACATACTGACAATCGTACATATTTTTTCCTTTTCAACTACATTTTATTTTATTAATTAGTATTTCTGTAGTGACATGATCACTACCAAGCTTGAAGAATACAAGAGTGTGCTCTGAGATTTGTATATGATAATTATACAGGCATTTATCATAAGCTCTTACTTATGGCGAAAAAACCAACTCTGAAGATGCAAAGACGTCAGGGTATGACTCTGGATACTATAAAAATTCTGAGAAAGCGTGCTTCCAAATTGGATGATTTTTATACGTTTTAAACACAACACAGTCTAAAGTATTGGAATATTTTACCTGTCCAAAGAATTAAAACACATTTGGCAAAACTTATTTTAGAAATGATGATGCTATTATTTGGAATGAGCTACCTAATCAATTTAGATAATAATAGTTTTTTGTTCTGAACTTAAATTACTGTCAATGGTGATATCCTATATGGCCTCCATGGTAGCCATCTTGGAAATCTTGTTATGGCTACTCCTCCTGAATAGATAGACATCACTACCTTACTTAGACTTACTGTACTGGTCTAAGGCAAATTACTGAAGTTGCAATAGTTACCATTGTGATCAGTTTTACAGACTTGATGATAGTTCCTGCAATCATAATACAATTTGTCCTGCCACAGGGAACACCATCATTTACGTGTCATCTTTGTACGATTTGTGTTTTTTGCAGTTTGACATTGTATCACCACATTAAAGCTCTGTGTGAGACCATGTTCCGTACGGTAGAGTCCACTGATTCATAAATAAGGACATAGTTATATATTCCACCTGCATGCTAAGATCATCTACGCATAGCAATCCATTCTTGTTGGTACCTAGGCAGGCTTGAAAAGAAGAATACCCAAAAGGACAGCACATTATTGGAATCCCTATGTCCAGCCTCTTTGGACTTGGGTTTGTCTTGGGTTCAGTTGTCCATAGTGAAATTTCTTTGCCTCGTGCAGAAATAGTTAAGTAACATTTGTATCATTTGTGAAACATCCCAGAAATTAAGAGCAAGATAAAAGGAAAATTTTGCAATTTAATTCTCTATTGAGGACTACCTGATTTGAGAAAAATTTAAGTCTGACCTTTTGACAAGTGTTCTGAGAAAATTCAATGAGTATTATTGATCATATAGTTGAGTGAAAGTTTAATTAATTAATTCTTTGTTAAAGTGGTGCAACATTTTTTTTATATTACATGCCATCTATATTCACTTATAACTCGAACCCAACTGCAGACTTCAGACACACAGATCTACAGTTTGTATGGAGTAGTCAGTATAACAAAGTACATAGACCCTGATCTTCTAGTGCATAAGTAATGGCAGTTCAGGGTCTCGGTTGTTTGCATTGGACTTGACTTATATAGAGTATATATTGTAGTTGTACATTACTTAGATGATCCAGGAAGTCAAAAGCCTATTAATGCTCAAATTACTGATTAGCTCTGACATGGTATCAAACATCGAGCTTTAAGGTTGATGATATCAACATGTATCATTTCCAACTAGGTACCCTGCTTAGGTGTTCAGTGGAGACATTGTATGTACCTTTGTCCCCCTATAATGATAAATATATGCTAGGTAGATAAAATTAGGGGGATACTGACAGTTTTGGATGTAAGCATGTAAATGGTTCGCCTGAGGTGTTACATGGCCGCTTGTTATACCGTGTCTTTAGTACTGGGGTTCTTGTACTACCCTACTTCTGTCTATCAGCCTGTCCAAAACTCATCAGGTGCAAATTTATCAAACTTGGTAGATGTAATGGTAACCATCAGCAGTAGGTGTTTAATACTTTCCCCATATTGGGTGCAGTTGGAGGGTAAGATGTTAACTCCACAAAAATCGTTGTTACCATACATTAACATGTTTTATAATTGTTTTATACCAGACTTCATACATGCAGTCATGGCAGGGAGACACAATATATTTCACAGAGTTTTGGTTATTGTCTAGAATCACAGTCAGGTAATTATGGGTATTATGAAATTCAGATTCAATGGGATTTGCTGTGATGAACCGTCAAATCATATCTAGATGTCTTAGCATTTTAAACTTAATCTAGTTTTACTTTTACAATGCAATATGCTGTGGCTTCATTTATTTTCATTTGTATATAAATTTTCATGGTTTTGTTTATAAAAACAAAATAAGTATATTTTTTGTGTACTTAAATTTGCGGATTTATCTCTGTCAAAATGTGAATATTCATAGGTATTTTATTTAAGGGATTAACCTATCTATATACCCAAAATAGACCAAAGATAGGATGAGAGTAAACGGTGGTCACTTGAATGGTTCAACCGATGTTGCAGCCAGTATGAGCACAAATCAAAAACCTCAAAAATTAATCCCATATACGATGTTTCGCTTTAGGGCTTAACATCAAACAGTAACCGACGCAGCCAACAACACCAAGTCAGCCCTTATATAGATCACTGCCACCTCAACTCCGTATGCATGTGTTCGAGTCGGGGGTCACTTGCCAGTAGCTTCTCCCAGATCAGTTGTTCTTCCCAGGATCTTCCTCCACCAGTTATACTGGCTGCCATTTATAGGATATCTTATACTGAAAAAATGGCGTTAAACCCAATAAGAACAATAACAACAACTTATACCACTATCCATAATGCTGTAACGTACTGATGAATATGTTAATTAGACTAGTGTCATCATTTTGAATGTGAACCAACAACATGCAAAACTGACCCTTCATTCAGTCATATATACAAGAGCATATATGTATATTACACCTAACCATATATTTTTTATGACGATTTACATGGGACTTCATATTCCTCCAAGAAACAAAAAAATTATGTTTTGAGCAGGTCATAACCCAGAGTATGTGGACACATGATGCCATGTTGTATATTTGTAAGATTTTAATCAATGCAAAACTAGTGTCCCAAAAAACAAACCATACCAACGACCTTATCTGACGTCATCGCCTTCCATATTGGAATTTCATCGAGATTCGAACCTGGATTCAACTAGAATTGTTTAGTGATAGGACTTATATTTTTCAACTTTAGGATTAATTATTGGATTATATTCACAAACCGTAAGTCCTATTTCATATTTTTATCTTGTTTTCTATGGAAAGAAATTATTTTCATCCTCCATCTTCGAACGTCATCAAGATTCGAACCTGGATTCAGCTAAAATTATTTAGTGATAGGACATGGCAAAGAAAGCTCCTGAGAATGATTTTGATAAGGAAAGTGGCTGACACATGTATTGGTCAGGCTTTTGATGAGGTCACTTTCACTTCTAATTTGGATCAATCGAAAGGTATTGTTCACAGTGATCCTCTTTTAAATACTCATTCTCTTTTATTTAATCAGGGTGACAAACGACAATCACTTGCCGTCGAACAAGAAAAAGATCCTGAGATCTCCTGTTTATTTCAGAGGGCCATTAGTGAAACTGAAGCCACTGAAGTACCTGTGTGTTATTTCATTAAAAATGGAATTCTTATGAGAAAATGGAGACCTCCCGAGGTACCTGTTGGTGACAAGTGGTCAGTGAACTATCATACTATAGTTCCAAAATCTTTCAGACAGGAAATACTTAGTTTGGCCCATGAAACTCCTCTGGCTGGTCATTTAGGGATAAATAAAACTTATCACAAGATCTTGACTCACTTTTATTGGCCAAAAATCAAAAGTGATGTTTGTAAATTTTGTAGATCTTGTCATACTTGTCAAATGGTAGGAAAACCCAATCAGAAGATACCTAAGGCTCATCTACAACCTATTCCTGCATTTGACGAACCATTTAGCAGAATTATGGTAGATTGTGTTGATTCCTTACCTAAGACCAAGTCAGGCAACCAATATTTGCTGACCATAATGTGTGCGTCAACAAGATTCCCAGAGGCAATTCCTTCGATGAATATTAAAACAAAAACCATAGTAAAAGCTTTGATGAAGCTTTTTTTTTTTTTTTATATTCAATTTGGCCTTCCCAAATCTGTCCAAGCTTGTCAAAGGTCAAATTTTATGTCTGGAATTTTCCAGCTTTTTATGCTTGAATTTGGCGCTCAGCAATTCAAGTCAAAAGTGAAATTACGGTTTCACAGAACTTTAATTGAGAGTTGTTGTTGTTGTTGTGGGGCTTAACGCCATTTTTCAGCACATGATAGGCTATACATGGCGGCCAGTATTAATGGTGGAGGAAGAAACCGGGAAATCCCGGAAAGAACCACCGACCCACGAGAAGCTACTGGCAAGCTTTCTCACATATCCACATTCACCGAATCCTAGACTCGAACCCACGCAGACAGAGGTGAGATTGCAGTGATCCGTAGGAGAGCGCTTTAGACCACTCGGCCACTCGGGGTCCCCTTTAATTGAGAGAAGTTTTGAGTCTTGTAATTGAGTTCATTCTCCCTTGCTCATTCTTCAAAATTTTCTTCATATTAGATTTTACGGCCCTTACAAATTTAAGAAGAAAATGAATGAGTTAAATTATAATAATAGTGCTCTGATCTAAATAAATTAATGTAGTACTAGTATACTGAAAGAGATAACCAGGTGAATTATGCAATTAATTTAGTTGTATCTGTTCCACTTACTGAGGATTTAAGTGAAAAAATTCAATCGGACTCTGTTGATCTTGGAGCAACAAATCTTCGGAATTCGGAAATTATGAAAAATCTGGACCAGAAACTTTTACATTTGCAACAACAAGAAAGGAATGAATTTAAACAGTTATTATTCGAATATGAGCACTTGTTTCCAGATATTCCTACGAGGACAAAATTTTTTTTTCATGACGTTGAAATTGTAGATTCAAAACCTGTGAAACAACACCCATACAGGATGAACCTTCTCAAACACGAATACTTGAAAAAGGAAACTCAGTATTTGCTGGAGAACGATTTCATAGAGCCCAGTAAAAGTAATGGAGTTCACCATGTATACTTGTTCCGAAACCAGATAAAACTTTCCGTATGTGCACTGATTATAGGAATGTGAACAGTGTGACAAAAACAGATTCATTTCCATTACCAAGAATCGATGACTGTATTGATAAAATTGGAAATGCCAAGTACGTCACCAAAGTTTGCATTCTGAAAGGATTTTGGGAAATTCCGCTTACGGAAAGTGCAAAGGAAATTTCGACATTTGTGACTCCAGACGGACTCTATCAATATAAAGTAATGCCGTTCCAGATGAAGGGTTCCCCAAGTACTTTTCAACGTTTGATGAATATGATTTCCTCTGGTCTAGATAATTGTGATGCTTACATCGATGATGTCATCATCTACAACGACACCTGAAAAGAACATCTAGCCACGATTCGGAAATTCTTCGACAGACTCGCTGATGCAAATTTGACAATCATTATATCTAAAAGTGAGTTTTGCCGTGCTTGTGTAACTTTTCTAGGACATATTGTGGGACATGGTCAAGTTAACCTATGGAGGATAAGGTCAAGGCTATCTCTGATTTCCCTGTGCCTGTCAGTAAAAAGCAACTGATCTGATTTTTGGTTATGGCCGGATACTATCGGAAATTTTGTTCCAATTTTTCTAATATTGCTGACCCCTGACAAATTTGTTAAGTAAGAAAAACAAGTTTCTTTGGACTGAAAGGTGCGCCGGTTCTCACAGCTCCAAATTTCAGTCAATCTTTTAAATTATCTGTTGATGCAAGTGATGTTGGGGTTGCAGCAGTTTTGATTCAAGAAGATAGAAATGGTGTTGATCACCAGTGTGCTGTTTCTCTAAGAAATAAAATAAGCACCAAAGGAATTACTCAACAATCGAGAAGGAATGTTTGGCTTTAATATTGGCATTACAGCATTTTGAAGTTTACATTAGCTCAGCTCCTTCTCCGGTTGTTGTGTATAGTGATGACAACCCCCTTACTTTCATCAACAAGATGAAAAATAAAAATCAAAGATTATTAAGGTGGAGTTTGTTTTTACAAGAATATAATTTTGATATCAGGCACATCAAAGGAAGAGACAATTTGATTTCAGATGGACTTTCCCGTGTATAGAAATACTATTTCATGTACACTTTATATAATTCATAAGAGTTTTCTTATGTAATTTTATTTTACCTCATGTATAATTTACATAGGGTAAAAAGAAAGTTTTATTACATAAATCTTTCTTTTTCCTTATGGGGGAAGTGTTACGAATATGTAATTAAATTGCTTGTGTGTTAGTTTTAAATTCTTTTTTATTTTATTTTTGTTTCATTATATTTTATTGTAATGATTATTTTTACTGGATTTGATAATTTTCCCCGTAAATTCAGTCTTTTGTTTTGACGCAAAGGTATGATTTAAGCACTATTTTTGGTTCACCTTGGTTCATAGTTTTTGTAAACATCAAGTGAATACGATTGGCTATTATCAAGGTCATCTTCAGCCTACGTGTTAGCTCTGTCTAAACAGTTTTATTTTTAAATTCATTTCCAGCGTAAGAATCTGATTCTTAGATAGGGCTATTCTAGCTACGTGCTAAATGGCATTTTTTGTTTGCGCTGTTCAAATTAGTGATCACGTCGCCCTGTCACGTGAGTCACCATGTGATCTAAAATGGAGGCTTAAAACAGCCAGTTTGCTAGTAGATTGATCAGTTGTAATTTTTACACCTCAGAGCTCAAGGTGTTTTATTGTTGAAGCCAGTTTGTTTTGAAGTTCATCCATTTTTTGGGATTTAATAATTTATTCTCTAGAAGACTACACAAGTGCTTCTTCTTTTTATAAAAGTTCTGGGAGAAAGATATTTAGTGGAAATTTATTCTGGAATTCTAAACGGGAACATTATAAATTGTGATTCAACGAGGAATTGTTGCCATTTATACAACGACCTCATCTGACGTCATCACCTTCCATATTGGAATTTCATCGAGATTCGAACCTGGATTCAATTAGAACTGTTTAGTGATAGGACTTATATTTTTCAACTTTAGGATTAATTTTTGGATTATATTCACAAACCGTAAGTCCTATTTCATATTTTTATCTTGTTTTCTATTGAAAGAAATTATTTTGTTAAAATTTACAAAGCTTGTTGACTTCACTCTTTTCTTTTGTTACATTTTGTACGAGCCTTTACGTAACACATGTTTGTGTTAACACTAACATTTTCTCTTGTGTAAGAATGGCGAGATATACGTATTACTCTTTCACTGGCAATGGTGGAATCAATAATGTAAAAATTGTAATTCAAAGGTTTTGAAAGTGACATGTCTTGGACATCAGTAGTTTTGGACCCTAATATACATGTGCCTCTTATTTCTGGTTTGACAGTGTAAACATAGGACTTTTAAAAGGCAAAACGCCATATTGCACAGAACTATTGGTTTTCATAATTCTTATATTGTTATGGAGAAAATACAGAAAAGCAATTAGGACCAAGCTGTCGATAGCTTTTGCATGAATTTGATGTAGAAATTACTTGCAGTAACTCATTGTGTTTCGGGTATTTCAGTTTTCTTTGTAGTTAAACATTACATTTCAATTTGAGCGTGTAAATTGGTAAAATATTGGATGAATTTCTGGGTCGAAAAAAATCAAAATCTTTTCTGACCATAGAAAAATTACTTCTGAGAAGACAAAAACAGAATCTTTGGTGCTTAAATACGCTTCACAGCATCACATATGTAATTAAAACACTTTTCTCAATTTCCATAATGCCAAACTATTGAAGAAATGAATTTGAATTTGGCTTCATTAAAGGACCAGTTTATTGCTTGGATAAGTTGTGATTTAATATTCACTCCCTTATGATGTGTTTGAAGCCAACTTGGTAATAAATCTTTGTTTTTTTCCTATGCAGTTTGGTTGGTAAGTCCTGTCTTCTGATCAGCTATATCACCAATGCATTCCCAGGGGAAAATGTTCCAACTTCGTAAGTATATAGCTTGAATATAAACTTGTAATCACACGAATTCATCATCTTTCTTTTCTTATATTGATGCCAACATGACAGTTCGTATGTCGCCATCTTGCTCTTGATATTTTAATGATTACAAGATTATGATGCAATACACAGCAAAATGTTTGTGACAATGCGTAGCTTTTCTTTATTTTACTGGTGTTTATTATTTAAAGGCCTGTTTGATGAAGTCAGTGGGGCCTCCATAGTAATCACGTCTATACATCTGTTTGTTAGTTTATCCATCAATCTGTTGACAAGAATGGTTTACGCAAGATACTTTTCTTGGAATTGTTGGATGTTAACCAAGTTTGGTATGTAGGTTTATATTAATATTAATTTTGATTCTAGCCTTGTGCGTCATCATTTGTAAAAGTTTGTTACGTGAAGGCTCGTACAATAATAACAAGAGAAAAGAGTGAAGACAACAAGCTTTGTATATTTTAACAAAATAATTTATTTCCCTAGAAAACAATGTAAAATTTGGAAAATAGGACTTACGGTTTGTGAATATAATCCAAAATTTAATCCTAAGAATGAAAAACACAAGTCCTATCACTAAATAGTTCTATCAGAATCCAAGTTCGAATCTCGACGACGTTCCAATATGGATGGCAATGACGTCAGATGTGGTCCATGTACAAATAGCAACAATTCCTCAACTGAATCACAGTTTATGTTTCCGAATAATTCCAGAATAAATTTCCATTGAATTTCTTTCTCCCAGAATTTATAAAACAGTACATTCGTTTGGTTTTCTAGAGAATAAATTATTAAATTGCAAAAACAAATGAACTTCAAAAACAATCTGGTTTCAACAATAAAAAACCTATCCGGCCTTCAAGGTTTCAGAAATGCAACCGACTGACGAAAGGGGTATTATATCCGACAAATTATCATCCCGTTCTCGCGAGATAGATTACGTGGTCTCTTAACTCTTGAACAACGCAATAGCAAAAATGCAATTTGTCACGTAGGAAGAACCCCTATCTATTTTCACTCTGAAAGAGATTTAAAAATCAAACATTGTTTATTCAGACTAAACGAAATGACCCTGGCAATAGCCAATATTTTTCACGTAGCGCTTACACTACCGCGGACCAAGGTGAACTAAAAATATTGTTCATGTAACACGTTTTACGTCTTAGATAAACAGAATTGCTGAAAAAGAATTTCGAATCCCGTGAAAATAATCATTACAATAAAATGTAATGAAACAAAAATAAAATGAAAAAGAATTTTAAAACTAACACACAAGCAATTTAATTACATATACGTAACAAAGTTATGAATTTAACTTTACGGATGTTTGTTGGATTTCAGTTAGTTTTAACACGTAGGTTTATATTGATGGAAACTTGAATGAGTTCAGTTTCCGTTGTTCCACTACTTCTTTTATAGGAATTATGCCCCCTGGTTGCTAATTTTTCTGACTTTGATTTCTAGAGCATGTGGAATCGACGCTTGTTGAAATTCAAGCAAATGGTAAATGTGGTTTCATATTTGTAAGACCTTGAAAGAGTTTGATTTCCAGCATTTTATGAGATCATTTACATTAGTTATGCGACCTAAATTGTTATACTCCAAACTTGGGTTTCTACAGCATAACGTTTTCAAAGATGGTTTGATTGCAAAGAAATGTTCCACGTGGTTTTACACTGATAAGACCTTCAAAGAGTTGAATGTCCTATATTCCAAGGCATGAATTACAGGCCTTTTTTCCCTTGCTCTTCCATCCTCCTGGATTTGATTTTTACAGCATAAATTTACTAAGTGTTGTTGGATTTCAACCAAATTTTGAAAAATGTTTTCTTCCATTGTTTCACGCTGTCATTTGGAAGTGTTATAGCCAATGATTGTCCATTCCTCATGACTTTGATTTCAGAAGTATAACTTTACAAAGTCTTTTTGGATTTCAGTCAGGCTTGGAATCCACCTTTATGTCAACATGTCATTCGACGAGTATGATTTCTCGCGTTCAACAACATCATTTACAGATGTTGTGGCCCATCATTGCGTATCCTCTTGAATTTGGTTCTTTCTGGATTTTGAGGTCTTATGGCCCCGGAATAACCTGACGATAGATTCCAAGTGGAAGCTGTATCTTTAAGTCCCTACTGAGTGAAATGTGTGATCAATGAACATAGTCATGCACCCATCACACATAAGTCACAGAAATTTATGCATTTGAGGATATAACAAAAAACGTATCTTCACCACTCAGGTTTTGGAAAAAATAAATGACTATAAAAATATCTAAATGAAAATACAAACAGCTAGTATGGGTTCCACTCTACAGTCTCTGATGAAGTTATTGCTTGAAATAAATCGAATGTCATGTCAAACTGAAATAATAATCAGTATCGTATATGTACTTTCCAAACCTACCCTATCGGCATACATGTAAATCGATCCATGGTCAAAGAACACAACTTTTTTTCAAAGTCACCACAGAAAAAGCTATTGAAATAATTAAAATCAAGATGTCAGCAGAGGTGTGAAAATTCATTGCAAATGCTTGCAAAAGCAAATTCTCGACATTGTAATTCAAAATGCTGACACTCAGATAAATTTATTGGCATGCGAAATTCATTGAGTTCCCCTAACTTCATTGAAGATTGCAGAAATACCTGTAGTGGGTTAAAGTTGACGTCATCCACATGATCAAGTAAACAAGAGGGAAAATACCATTTGTTTGTATGCGCAAAATGGACAGAAGGAAATGTACTTTACTGAATAATTAAATATAAACTTTCATCTAATCAGATCGGACTGTTGTAGTCAGTAAGTTGTTTGGTGTTTAACAACAAACTAACAATTCAGCACATAGAAATATTAATGTCTGCTGTCTTGCCATGGGACGTACCTAGGCTGCTAGCCCAGGCTAAATGCTTAATATAGTGCCCTAATATTTCTTCATGCATTGCACGTAGCTTTAAGGATAAGTATGGTATATTCTAAGGATTAGTTTATCTTATGATTGGAGATTATTAACGCGCTTTTACTATAAATAGGGAGGAAGCCATGGTAGTTCAGTTGGTATAGCTTTGGATTCGTAATCCAAGGGTCACATGTTTAATACCGATCCATGTCATCCCGGGTCAGCTGCCTAGATATTTCATTGGATATAGGCACAATTAAGCCCCATTTTCTAGGTATGATAACAGCAAGTTATCTATTAAAATGCCATTAAAAAGTAAAAAGCACAAAGAAAATATTAATTACAGAAATAAGTTAATAAATATGAAGTAATCAGTTAATCAGAAGATAAACAATACACAAAACAAGAATACAGTTCAGTTGCGATATACAAGACAACAAGTGTAGATATTCCATGGTCATGTGTACTTTGCAGCTCTTGAGACCTGTGCTGATAAAAATATATTCTCGCAGTAATGTCAAACTGATTATGTCCAATTTCAGAAATTGTCAGATTTTACATTTCCACATTTACTAACATTTTGCTTTCTGGTGTTAGTATTTAATAATAATAATAATAATAATAATAATAATAATAATAATAATAATAGATTCACAAATTTAGTACACAGACCTATTCTACAAAATACAATACAATAAATATAGCATGCGCCATGGTGTACATGAATTAAATGCGATTTTCAATTAAGTATGCATACACAAGTTCCTATAAAGAATCAGTGTATGATACTATAAAGGTATTTCTACCGCTAAGTGTATCATTCATCACACGTATGAGTTAACAAAGATTGTCTAAAACGAAAAGACCAATAGATATAGTAATAGAGATTTCTTATAATCAGTATATTATTATGACTCGTGAGGGATACAAATTTTTCTAGAGACGGTTAGAGGTACTGGAATAGATTAAAATATTTCTTTCTTAAATGGTCGCAAAAACTGAACAAACACAAGAGAAGAAAGGAATTCATCTTGTATCAAATAGACGTTATCTTTTAAACTTAAGTCACAGTACCGATTATTGCTCGTTTTATTTTACTATTTCTACCGGTCTCTATTTTCAATATGTACGCTGGGCACCTGAATTTAGCACTTAACTTACTAAATAAATATGACAATCCATATGAGAGGCATTTTTACGGTTCTAATTTGGTTTTATATATTTATGGTACATACATTCATGTGAATTGTTAATATTGCTTTTCCTGTTTTGGAAAGTCGAATCATCAATTCTTTGCGAAAGTAGTGAGAAAGATTGTTTTTCGTCTTCAGCATCTTGATTTATCCAGACATACCTAAAACCGAAGCAAAATAACGTCTTTATCTTTGGTAGACCGGTTTAAACGGTTGGTTTCATCTAATCTTTTCAACATTAAATAATACTGGTTTGGGTAGCGAGATGGAAGCATTTTTACAAACTTTAGTCAGTTTTTAATACATCGTAAAAGAATACGAGGAACAAAGTGGGTATCTTTTGCACTCCCATAACACAATCGCCTTATTGGTATTTTTATGAACATTTAAATACTGTTTGCAAAAAGCTGTTTTGTACAATTTCAATATCTCCAGTAAATTCATATCCACAAAATTCTGACCTATAGCAAGCAATTAGTTTATATCACAGAATAAAACATTTCAAAAACACACTAAAACAGCCTAATAGTTTTTGACAATTCAAAGACCTTGAAGTTGATTTCATTTCCTGAAATACTGTCGATTATTATTGGGATACACCTTTTAAGTTTCTATACTTATCTATTAAAATGTTTACTATTTTACCATTGATACCGTTACTTATTAATGACGACCATAATTTACCATGCTATACTTTATCAAAAGCTTTTTTAAAACCCGACAAAAAGAAAATAAAATGTACCTTTTCAGTTAGAGATATTTTTGAGTTAAAGATTGAATGAAACGGTTTTGGCGTATTCGAAGTAGTTTTAGTAAACACCACTTGTGCCTCGTCAATCAGACCATTGTCTTCCGCCCAGTTATTAACTTTGTAAGATAGAAATTTTCTCACATAAAATCATCAGGCATGGAGTCGAGTCCAAATAATATCGCCATGTTTGTCATCTATATTGCCATAAGCTTCATTTGAACAGGACCACGTGATTAGTAGGCCGTGAAATATGTTTTGTTTTACATCTGGTCTTTTCTCAACCAGTTAAAAGATGTTGCTGATGAAAACAAGAACCTGTATTGTAGAAAACTTTTTTCCTTGTAATAAAATAATTGTACTCGAGCTGATATTACAAAGGCAATGCCCCTACCCACCCTATTCGGTGCATATATAATGCTGTAGAAATCAGCTCATCATCACGACAAACGTACAATTACAAAGTGAAGTGTTTCAACTTTTTAAAGAAAGAACTTGCAAGAAACCATGTAATATAATTTATCCTGTCCGTATTTTCTTGTATTGTGAAGTTGAAAAACATACCAACAACGATGTTTTATCGATGATCAACAAATCCTATAATCAGAAGACATATATATATACATGAATTCATCAGTTTAATGCACATTTGTTACTGCCCAGATTTTCTAATTACTCAGTCAATGTGATGGCATATGGTACATCAGTCAACTTACAGTTGTTTGATACAGCTGGTTGTGAGGACTACGACAGACTGCGTCCACTTTCCTATCCCCAAACAGTAAGTATCTACTAAAATATAGTGCAAACAAGTATTGGAACATTTGTGATAATCCAGATAAAGATGGTGTCCGTAACCTTTATACATTTTCTTGCATGTAAATTAGCAATACACAGATGTCATTTTCTGAAAGCAGCAACAGAAGTGTCTAGAGTGATATATACTATTTATATCCAATCGTAAGTCGGGTCCAAACAACATAAACACTCGTCTGCTGTTAAAATGTTATAGCTGATCAGGGTTTGTGCTGTTTGTTCTACTATTTACTTCTAACAAACTGCATAGGCTCCAGTTTAAGTGGTGAATTATGCGATGGCACATCTGGGTTTATGCACTTAGCTGTTGAACCCAACTAATAAGAGTAAAATCGGCATCTGAAGTCCGGTGTTAATAGTTTTGAAAGCCACATATCTTCAGCATATGATTCTGTACTGAACTTAAGCATTTCAGATAACACTACTAGAGTTTCCATACAACAGTTCCAACGTTTGTACCATGATACGCAAAGATTAATCATACCAATATATATGCCATATTCTGCGGAATAATACTGTTATTTGTAAATATTATTTCTACAGCTGATCATATACAGTCTGATATGGTTTAGATGCCAACTGTTTCCATCTACTTTGTTACATCAAACCCATTGTTGGATAGCTTACCTTGATATGAAATAACACTGCAAAGTCACTCCTATTAATAGCAGTGTATTACAATGACACTTGGGTCTATAGATGTCTGATAAATGATGGTCAATTTTAGCAGAATCAGATTAATATCAGGCTAGAATCTAACTTGTTTTTACTGATTGCATTTTTAGAGAGGAGATAATCAACTTTTAACATCCTGTTTCTACTGACAAATTTTTGCCTGTATTATTGTCAAGCTTACTGTAATCCAGGAATTTTCGAATAAGAAAGAACCACTTGGCTGTCAGTTTCAGTTGTATTTTAACAATCTTTCTGAAGTTGAAGAAAATGCCCATACAATTGAATTGTTAGTGGATGAAATGGTCTGAAGTGATATATATAAGTTTAAATCAATCCATTAACTCTGCAGCTTTTTTCATAGCCTACATTTCTTGTCTTAAATTATTCTGATGTGTCTCCATCACTTCCATACAAAAACTATGCCTCTGCATTGTTGTGATCCGGCGGGTTACATTAGACCCTGAACCAGCTACTGAATGCTTTATATAACAATGAAATTAGTGTTGTAATTAAGTCAACAAGACCAAAGTTTTCCATTTTTTTGGATCATCTGGAACGAACACAGATGATTTTTAGCACGAGAGACTCTAGAGCAAACTACTGGGATCTAAGAATTCCAATGTTACACATAGAGTGCAAGATTATCACGGGTTTCCTGCAATGTTTTGCCCAAGTCTCCCAGGAACAAATTATTTTCAACTGCTTTTTGTAGTAGATTACTTTATTTTCAGACTGAATTAATGAACAAAATAACTAAACTTATGCCAGTATATATTTTGTTCTTTAATGATTGATTTAATAATTTCAAAAGAACAGTAATTCAGGAAACATGAGTATTTATTATAATAATTGCTGGTAGATAACGAGGAACATTGAATTTAAGTGAAAGCAAGATCCAAAACTGATTATGCCTTGGTGCAGCACATTTCAGGTTAACCACATCTTCCGTAATTGGTTCTGCAAGGGGCTGAAAATAATTCTGTACCATAGTCTAACCTGTTAAACATTCACATAATATTCAAGGCTAAGTAAATAATTTATAGAAACAAAAACATTCTAAAAAAATACAAGAGACTATTCACTTAAACTTGTTCTTCAATAAGCACATACTTATCTCTCTCAATGTTGTCAATTATCAGGGCAGAAACTTCTCCAGCAAATATATTCTCTAACCAAATTACATTATGATAACATTCTTTGCAACTTCCAAATCCAGCCCTCGCAGAAAGACTCTCTGTCTATATATTATGTAGACAAATGGAAGCAATTCTAACAGCTTAACTCCCTATCTACCCTCCAGGTGGCTATTGCTATATCCAGTTTAAGTCGGTGTTATGTATATAACAATATATTTTTGTAACTCCTGGTACATGATCTTGTTTAACTTTTTGTAATTTTTTTTATCGCTTTATATTGTAGTGATTACCTATAGCTGAATTTTAAGATATTAATGAACGATATATTGCATAGACTCTATAAATATATGCTTATGTATGTGTGGAAAGTTACTAATAATAAAAATATTAGTAAATATGTTTACGAGATTCGTCCTTTTCCCACTGGAGAAATCGGTTAGGTGGTATCTTCGAAGAATTAAGTTAATTCCTATTGGATGATTTAGGTCACACGAATATATATTTTGAAATATTAGATTGAGTAGTAAGATCTGTCACGTGGGGTATATTGAGACATATAGTCGTGAGAGACTCTTGAAGTTGTACATAAGGAGAGAACTGAGCAAGCAGATTAATTCTCTTTTTTTATTGGACTCATTCTTTTTTGTGTGTTCCTGTTGTGACATCAAGTTTGCAGACGTGTGTTATGTTGTACTTAGCTATTATTTGAGAGGAAAAACATGTTTTGACTGTTCAGTGGCAATAGAAAGTGCTCATTTTTTGGACTATACTATTATCCTGGAACTATTGTGAATTATTTAAAGGAGTTCTGTATAACAACATTTTGATAACTGGCGTACCAGTAAATTTTCGGTTCTGAAGTTTACACTGAATTAATCATTCTTTTGGGCTTTCATAGAACTTTCTGTAGATTACTTTGGATTCATTTACAATATTAAGTTCCTCCCACATTTTAATTTATAACTTTGGTAAGTAATTTATTTTTTAAGTTTTACAGAACTTGTTGATTTTGTTTCTTTCTGTTACTAATTTTATTCCCATAGAGCCGTAACAGAAATTGAGGGCTGGTCCGGGATACGAATTTCATAAATATTTCAGAGAAACGGAAATTGTTTTGAAATTTAAAGTTATTTTATTTTGAACATTTCTTTATCCATTCTCTATTGATTTCACATAGCGAAACCAACAAGCTTTCACGATGTCATCTAGTTTGGGGAGAATTATTTCTAGTCCGACCCAGGAAAGGTTTGAGTGTTTAAGAAAAGATGAGTTGCTGGAGCTTGCCAACCGCTATTCTCTTTCTGATATCAAATCGTCTTTGCTAAAACAGGAGATTAAGAGTATTTTGGTCAAGTATTTGATGGAAAAGGAATTTTTTGATGCAAATGCTTTAGGATTAATTAGTAAGTTTCTCTCTAGCTTGTAGCTTGTAAACAAGGCCAGATCTTTGACTCAGATATCAGTAAACAACTTATTCAGGACTTAACAACATGTAAAATGCAGGTACACACAAACACACATGGACATAGATCAAGCAGAGGAATACAGATACATAACAACACACAATCACATACACTCACACACCCATATATATATATATATATATATATATATATATATATATATATATATATATATATATATATATATATATATATATATATATATATATATATATATATTGTTGTATATGCTTGTTTGATTATTCTCTTTCGTTCCAGAAATGACAACACAGTGTGACAAATGCACTAGATTCAATGTAGTAGAGGACGTTGTGGACAGATAATACATGGTCCATTGTCCCTAAAATGCAGTAAAAGGGCTGTAAAAAGGGCAAAATCTATTTTGTTTCATCATGGGGGACTTAGCCTACGTCAGACTTCAGAAACTCTCACAACTCTCATGGGGGATGCACAGACACCTCTCCATCCTCCATGAAGATTCGGAGGATAACGCTATACCTTAATGCAGTTGGAATGAGAGACAATTCCAGCAAATAGGTGGAATCTTGGATATCTCTAATAAAATAAAGCTATATCGTCGAGATGAAAAATTTTTCAGAATCATAATGGGGATAAGTCTTTAGCTCATCCCACGTGGCCTGACAAATCTGAGTCAAATATCTCCTCGCCTACGCTGCCTGAGACTGCACAGTCGTATACATTTCTGTCCGTGAGGTGTGAATATACAATATCTCATACTCAGTCTGTGCACAACATTCTTGTCCGACGTAAGAGCATATTATTTGAGTCGACCGGCTGGCCGGCTGGATCGAACGAACCGCAAATAAACTTGTACGGATGGATGAACGGCCGTACCACCCGATCATCATGACATTTATCATCTGCCTTATGCCGTCCCTGCGATCAATCAACCAATCCAGCAATAAGAAAGTGCAATAAACAATTCAGTGGTCAAGATTCCGTTATCCAGGACTGGCAAGTCGGCCTGCCACATATTCCAGTAGCTACGGGATGTTATGCCGAACATACCGAACTGCGAAACCGATCAGCCGGACCAAACATTGATGTACCTATAACACTTCATTGCAATCCAGCTTTATGCATAAATCCGGCCGGCCGAGACACACCGGTCGTATCAGATCGGTTGCAATAAACCGGCATTCTCGTGTACCACCAGTTTTTACGGCATATCGTATGGAAAAATGATGCATTCCGACGATACAGCATGTTCATGGGCATAAGCAATGGACTACTCATGAACCCAAGGTATACAAGAGGTAGATAACTCGCATCTAGACTAAAGGGATGAAATGGAAATGCATGAATCCAATCCGACAATGTAACAGACTGAATAATCCCAATTTCTCTACACCAGACTGTTTCTGGTGATGAAGTTCAACGGCAAAGTGAGACCTGCGATTAACCAACTCATTTTGCCACGACATTCAAGATGGACAATGCAAGCTCCGTTCGTCTTTCAATGTGAAGCGACAACTACGCGATTGTCTTTGATCTGTCCGACATGTATTTTCACATTCCAATCCATATTACGTCAGGCAAATATCTTCACTTCGCCTATCGGGCGTCGTATATCAATTCCTTGTTCTTCTTTTTTGGCCTTAGCCTAAGCCCTTGCCTTTTCACTAAAACATTATTCTGTGTAATCTCTTGGTTTTGGATGATCTCCTTCACAGTGACGGCGGAGCACTTGCATGATATCATTGTCAAGGAGATAGAGACCGGATCCAAACCATTCGCCTTTACATATCCTGGACATCTAACCTCTGTCCGCGTGGGGACGAGTGTTTGGCTCGGCCAACATGGGTAAGTAAGCTATCCGTTGGTCAGTGGTTCTTCTAACAAGTATAATGGCCACCATATATATATATATAGATATATATATATATATATATATAAGTATATATATATATATATAAGAGTATATGTTATATGTTATATATATATATATATATATATATACAAGGTTGGCGCTTATGTTCCATGCTAAAACCAATAACAACAATAGATTATCAAGGAGAAGACAACTACTTAATACGTTCGTCCTTCCTTGCACATTCAATTGAGCTTGAGGCCAATAAGGCCACCCAATGATAAATGTTTTGGAACGAGATGGAATAATAAATTACCCGTCATCGTATCTTCTTTTCTGGACAAAGAAGCAAGGGCCGTAATTACTCTGTCAGTCAACTTGGAGGGAGTATGGGCCTGCACTTTCCCTTCCCATTAGTCCTGATACGAAAAGTAGTAAAGAAAGTGAGGGAGACGGACTGCCATATAGTTCTGATCGCTCTTTTGCGATGGGATAAGTCTTGGATCTACGATATGAAACCCCTGGCGACAATAGTACCCAGGAACACTCACCCTGCTCGAACAGCCCAGATCGTCACTGTGCCATCCGTGTCCAGAGAAGCTCATCCTTCACGCCTGGCTAATATCAGGGTCGCCTTGCGTGAAAAGTAGTTTGGAACTTCAGATGTTCAAAGGATAGCAACAGCTACGAGGCCATCCACTCTTAAGGCATACGAAGGGAATTGAGGGTGTTTACAACTTGTTCCACATCAACTATGTCACACCACTCTCTGCCCCTATTCCTCTGTTGGTAAACATCTTTTTCTTTCTCGTTGTAACCAAGAAACCACCCCCATTACTAAAACGGGATACAGGTCAATAATCTCGGACAAATTTATATCGATTTTGGATCTATCCAGACCTCGGACACTCACGTTATTCCCCAAATTGAATTCCCCTATGTGTTGACATTGTTTCACTCATCGACATTCATCAATCAGTTATCATATAAAGCGTGTTTTCTGATAGCACTTGCCTCGGCATGTAGAGCCGGTGAACTACATGCCCTCTTCGTAGACCGTAGTACATGTAGTTTGGTCCCAGTGACACAAACTGGTTTCTTTGCCAAAAATTGGTTATCATAAAAAGGCAGCCAAAAACGAAATATTCGCCCTTCTCCCCGATTGATACATCGAGAGAGATGAACCTCCAAGATACGTCAGATTAAAATCTCGAATAATGAAGTACATGCAATTTCCACTAGCCTGTTATTCGAACGCAATGTCTCCATTCTAGGCATAGCGTTCTCGGTTCGATATCATTCCCAACCACTGTCTCCAATTATTATATTCAGAACATGACCCCGCATTGGAGCCTCATCGGGTCAGTGGAAGTTGCACAGACATTACCCCCTACCTGCGCTTACGAAAGCACAAGCTTGGTATTGACCACATTCGCTGACTTCGCCTGGGAAAAACTTTCACTGTGAGACCAATCCTATAGGTATCTCATTGTATCGGTATCTCCAGTTGTGCTAAACTAACACCAGAGGAATTTCATCCGTTAGCAGAGCAAGCATTGCTTTTCCTGGATGACATATATAGAGGTAGGATGTTAGTATTTCCCCTTCATCTTATCTATTCTCCTAATGTAATGTGATTAGGGAATTTATTTGCCGGAGAAAGCAAACTATCTGTGTAAAATTATGTTTCTTCTATAATTTGTAATTGATCACATTTCAAATAATCCCTTTCACTATTCCCCACAATGTGACCATCCTTGAAGGACTCGCTCAAGTAAACCAAAACAACTGGGTTAAACCGTATATACCTGTAGCAACGTAGTAGGTACAAGGGGAAGTTAACCTAGGAGAGTTGCTTCCAGTTGTCTAAGTAATACAGAGGCAGAAAGACCTTTTCCGTCTCTTCAGAAGTACTCGATTCGGAGGTAGCAAAGAAACTTCTCCTAATGCAAATGTGATGAAGCAAGTATTATAGAAGAAACAATTTTCTCAAACAAATTGATTGTCGTTGAGTATCACAAGTCTGTGTGAAGTGTTTTTAGTTTAAGACTCAATTGGCTGTAAGGCCATATGAGATTATGGTGTGACTCTTCATCCTGTGTCCAGACACGTCCAGCAACCGTTTCTATCTTCAGAGTTAACAAAAACTGCCAGACTATTTTCAATCAAATTTATTATAGAACACCTTGGCGTGATGGCCATTCAGGTTTGTGCAAATGATGTCATTACCCATCAAATATACTTACTATTAGCAAAAAATAGAAAAATTTAAATCTTCATCAATACTTGCTATTTTCACCTTCTTCTCAAAATCACCAGTGAGAACCGTTTCACACAAATTTGGCAGAGAGCATCATGGGATGAAGGCCTTTCGCATTTGTACAAATTATCCATCCTACCATCAAATCTGGCTGCAATTATTAAATCTTTAATAACCTTTAGAGGACTTATCAAATGCTGCTGAACAATGACCAGCTTTGACAACAAACGTCCTGTTCATGAAGAATTTTGATTTTTTTCAATATGTGACACAAATGCGCTAGCAGGTTGAAAAAAAACTTTCGACCTATTACTTTATATCTATGGGTTGAGATTCTACTAGGCATGTCATTGGAAGTGACATTTACTACCTTTATCTAATTCACTTACATGTGCCTTTGGATGTCTATACACCATCTCCATACAACAGGTTTTGACATTTACATTAAACTCCTCGCATTTTTTAGATGGTTCTCATAGCACCTAGTATTAGGAACCACCGTATGTTAGAAAATGACCATGACATCATACTATTCAAGATAAAATTATATTCTGCTATTTAAAAATAGCAACCATCCAGTTCCCTCTCCTCCATGATGAGAGCTGTGGACTTTGTTTGGCATGAGATTTAAGACCTCAGTAAGCTAGATAACAGATCCAGTACAGATGTAGGGCAATACTGACTTTAATCGTTTATCAGATTCGGACGATTGATTGATACAGACACATATAACAATCCAGTAAATTTTGAAGTCAATGATGGTTATATTGGTCATACAATTTCATTGATGAGACGGTCAATGAATTCTCCCAGGTTTTGAAGCGTATAAAAGATTCCTCGGGAAGAAATAAGTGTACAGTGATACAAATCAGATTGTTTCTTCTAGAACTTTTCTATAGGTCACAGGTACGGACGAAAAGCGTACAACAAAAGTGTGTTATACATATAGAATATATGTTGGGATTTGGACCGAGACAAGGAAATCCCAGTCGCTGGGTTACATTATATGTCTCCCCACCCCGCGACTGGGATTTCCTTGTCTCGGTCCAAACCCCAACGTAGATTATTTTTCTCACCCAATATTTTCCTTTAAAGTAAAAAGAACTCTTCACTAGTGTAATATAGTTCACGTCCAAATGATTACATCCGGCTCATTAATACAAATATGTTAATGAGAGGTGTGGTGTGACCGTTGCATCCGAAGTACACAGTTTATATGCGTGAGCAAAGAAAAATAACAACATAAAACGTCGCATAGTAACGAGATATTATCACATTTAATATATGGATGTTATATGAAATTAACAATAAATAATTAATATTTATTACAAGAGACTTTTCATTTTCATCAGTTCCAATTTTGAAAAGTTATATTGTAAATAATGAAATGATACTGGGTACTCAGTTCTACTGTAGTTATACTTAGTACAAGCTGTAACGAAGAGTAACATGTTGCATTAGATTATTCATGGGTAATTAGCGATCTGTGTCACTATCGTATATAACTCCCCTTTTCTTTGGAGGAGGTGAAACTGTTTGTGATATACTTGTGTTGTCCTTAATGTTGATGTAAAATTACCCCCGTGTATAAAAGACCCTCCAAATACGGACCCTAGCGGATAACCATGTGCTAAACTTTCAAGTTCACGGATTTTCTTAAAAAAAAAAAAATTCTGTCTTGGAAATATGGCAAGTGCTACAGTGAAATTTGCTTAAGGGTTAATGTGTTGACGGATAAATAATTCCTTCTGGCTGGTAAGTGCATTATTTGTCATTAAATATTGCAGGTATATTTTTGATTCAACTGGGGCACAATGGAAATGCTTAACAAAATTAGAATAAAGAATGTTTGGCATAACACATTTTTGGCTGTTACTAAGTTTTCTGTAGTTGTTAAGAGAGTTGGGAGGCTATAAAGTGTATAGGTCTATAGTCTATGTGCATGGATCAGTGTTTTCTGTCATAGTTCATTTCACACAGCATTGAGAATTCTATCCTATCTGTGGCACAGTCAATTTTCAGGTCAGTGTCATTAAATGTAGCTAACAGTATATAATTTGTTTCACACGAAGTATTTACAACTAGTTAGGTAGATTTAGCTACATTTAATGACGCTGACCTGAAAATGTACCGAGTTAGGCCTGAATATAGGATAAAATTGACCATGCTGTGTAGAACGAATTAGCATAAAACCAAAAAGCTCGTCATCGTGTGCGTGTGTGTCTTTGTCTCTCTCGAAATGTTTTTGTATGGTGTGTTCTCAAAGATGGTTTGATCTTAAGTTACTATGCTTTTGTTATATATTTGTTGTTGTTGTTGTTTGATTTTAGAACAACTACGTCAGACACAGCAGAAGACAACAAGGGTTTCTTTTTATAAATGTAGTTCTGAGCGTGGGGACACCTTGACTGAGACGACTGGTCTGAGATGACTAGACTGAGATAAGAAAAGTAAGGTTAGCAAAACAGCTAGATTTCTATGTCGCATGGGTGAGAAATAGCTAGAAATATTACTGATCTAATATGTTTCACTATAAATGGATATATATATATATATATATATATATATAACATATATATATATATATATATATATATATATATATATATATAACATATATATATATATATATATATATATATATATATATGGTTTATTGTTTTACGCCTCTCATACATAACAGACGATTATATTTGTTTTCAATACCGAGTCATACTCATTTTTAAGGCTTTGGATTGCTTCTATTTTTACCTTTGCTGCTATGAATGAACACTGATCAAATTCTTATCTTACATTTATGTGTATTTTAAACAGGAAAGAGGGAGAGGCAATAACCGAAAAGTTTCAATCTTAGGGTCTCAAAATATAACTTTTTTATTCGTGTAGCAGACGCATCGACCGTGTTTCCGTCTCCTCACGCGATGTAATTTATGTCACCAGTAAACGGTTTAGTAATTTGACGTGGTACCATGATAGTTCATTTGGCAGAGCATCAGACTCGTAAAAAAGGGCCACAGGTTCATTTCCCACTCAGCCAGCTTGTGTGTGTGTGTGTGTGTGTGTGTGTGTGTGTGTGTGTGTGTGTGTGTGTGTGTGTGTGTATTGCCATAGCGTAATTACATTAAAGATATTTAACTCCCGTTTCCTTAACACTTTATAACAAATAGTGTGTTGAAATGGCATGAGAAATCAACGATCCAACCATAATTGTATGTCATTCGGTCATGTAAATTATCTGTTCGAGATACATTGAAGATTCATGTCTGTTTGATTCCATATATGTCTCAGCAATTGTCCTTTTTGGAATGTGACAGGGACATACAGTGTAAATTGTGTTCTTCCGTCTTTCCAATTAAGGTTTTATTTAGGTCACTGTTGATTGGTATTAAGGATCTATGTATGATATGCCATTTGTAGCAATCTTGTTAATACTGAAACGTACTTGTTATATATATTTAATTAGCCTTGTTTGTTAGTTTTTTCCCAGTTTTTAGTTCATCATATACTATTGTAATGTAACATAGATGATGCCCTGGTTAATAACGGTTACGAAAATCACAGACAACTCATATTTGTTGGAGACTTCAAGAACTGCGTTCATAGAAACGTTAAATCTAACCTGGATGAGCATAGGTCGAAACATTAAAAAATGCTGACGAGTATTCCCTACCCACTAAAATTTTTTTTGTCAGTAAATTTTCTGGTAAAAAAAAAAAAATATTTCAGTCTAATATGAGTACTTCCAAGTTTCAAACTGGCACAACGTTTTGGAATTACATTTCTGATAAGACTGATCAGAACTGCTTATCTCTTCCTAGATGTATATCTTATATGAAAAAAGGACAGTTATTTATAATGGCTTCAAATTGAAAAATAAGCAGCAGAATCAAGACAGACCTATTCCAAAGGTCACAGTCATATATTAAAAGCAATACGTTTGTTGGGTCAAACAGACCCCAGTCAGATTTTATTATTGAGAATTATGAAACATTCATGTCGAACAGTTCTATGTCACCCATTACTGATTCTGTCAATCCTATCCCTATTAAAATTTTAAGGGACACGGGAGACTATCAGAATCTTCTATTATCGGGTACTTTACCTTTATCAGTTAAGTCTTCTTCTAATGAGAGTGTTCATATTCAGGGAGTAGAGTGCCGCTTTGTTAGTATTCCTCTCCGTTGTGTCAATTTGTCATCAGACATTGTCTCAGGAACCGTGACAGATGGTCGGAACAGTGTCATCTTTACCCATCGAGGGTATTCATTTGTTACTAGGCAATGACCTAGCTGAAGATAAGGTTGTGGTTAATCCACTTGTAACTGACAAACCTTGCTTGGATCAGAAAGTCGATCCTATTGAAAAAGAAATCCCTGATCTATATCTAGCTTGTGCAGTTACTAGAACTATGGCAAAGAAGGCTCTTGAGATTGATCAGAAAAGTTTTCCTTTGGCTGACACATGCATTAGTCAGGCTCTTGATGAAGACACTTCTGCTCCGCATTTGGATCAATCAAAAGGTACTGATCACACTGATCCTCTTTTAACTACTCATTCTCTTTATTCAAATCAGGGTGACAAACGACAATCACTTGAAAGGATTCTGAGATCTCTTGTTTGTTTCAGAAGGCCATTAGTGAAACCGAAACCGCAGAAGTACCTGTTTGTTATTTTGTGAAAAGTAGAGTCATTATCAGAACACTAAGACTACCTGAGGTTCCTGCTGTGACGAGGGGTCGGTGAACTATCAAATTGTAGTTCCGGAATCTTATAGACAGAAAATTCATGGCTTGGCCCAAGAAACTCCTTTGGATGGTCATTTAGAGTTCAATAAGACCTATCACAATATTTTGAATCAGTTTTATCAGCCAAGAATTAAAAGTGATGTTTGCAAATACTGCAGATCTTGTCACACTTGTTAAATGGAAAACCCAGTTTAAAGATACTTGAGGCTCATCTGCAACATATTCCTGCATTTGACGAACCATTTAGCAAACTAATGCTAGACTGTGTCGGTCCATTACCTAAGTTCAAGTCAGGCAACCAAACCTTGTTGACCATAATGTGTGCATTCACAGGATTCCCAGAGGCAATTTCTTTGAGGAATACTAAAACTAAAGCAAAAGTAAAAGCTTTGATAAGTTTTTTTCACACAATTTGGCCTTCCCAAATCTGTCCAATCTGATCACGTGTCAAATTTTCCAGCAAGTTATGCAGGAATTAGGCATCCAGCAATCAAGTCTTCTGCCTATCACCCTTAAAGCCAAGGAAAATTTAAAGGATTCTATCAAATTTTGAAAAATATGATTCGGTCATATTGATTTGATACTAGAAAAGATTGGGACGGTGTTCATTTACTATTGTTTACTGTTAGGGAATCAGTTCAAGAATCGTTTGAATTAGTTTTTGGACATACTGTGCGTGGATCAAGTTGTTATAAAAGAAACTTCTTTCAAATGAAGATCCAAAAATCAATCTTCTCGGTAATATTTCCAATTTTAAGTAAAAGTTGTCAAAGGCTTATGAAGTTACAAGAACTAATCTACACTCTACTCAGCCAAAATTAAAATAGGGTATGAAAAAAATACGAAAGAAAGGAGTTTTCAGCCTGGTGATAGAGTTTTGGCCTTCTTGCCCATACCACAAGATCCTCTTCCGACTAAGTACTATAGTCCTTACACAGTTGAAAAGAAAGTAAGTGATTTAAATTATATCATCAGTAACAATACTCTTGGGAGGCAAAAAGAAAACCAACCTTGCCATATAAATATATTAAAGGAGTATCTTGATATGAATATCCAGGTTAATCATGCAGTCAATTTAGTTGTACCTGTCCCACACAGTGTGGTCTTAAGCTATTGAATGTAATCGGACTGTAGTGACTTTGGAGTAACCATTCTTCGGAATTCTTAAGTAATGAATAATCTGGACAAGAAACTCTCACATCTGCAGTAACAAGAGAAGAAACAACGAAATCGGCTGTTATTAGGACATTAGCACTTTTTGTTACAGATATTCCTACATGAATAAATAAAGTCTACCATGACGTTGAAAATTCTTGACTCCACACCTGCGAAACAACATCCGTACAAGATGAACCCTCTCAAATAGGAATGTTTGAAAGAGGAAATTCAGTATTTGGTGGAGGATGATTTCATAGATCCGAGTAAAAGTGCAGGAGTTCACCATGTATACTTGTGCCGAAGCCAGATAATACTTTCCGCATGTGCACTGACTATAGGAAGGTGAACAGTGTGATTACAACCGATTCATTTACATTCCCAAAAATCGATGAATTCATTGATAAAATTTGGAAATGCAAAGCATGTCACCAAATGGGACCTTCTGAGAGGATTTTGGCAAATTCCACTGACGGAAAGGGCATAGATATCTTTTATAGCAAGGAGATGAGAGTGACTATATCTGAGAACTGTCTTTTAGAAGTTTAACTTTATATGAAGTGACCAACAATACAGCTTATACTACACAAAATCTCACACAAGAACACTTAACTGGAACAATTGAATACTTTGGTAGAAACTTCATTCCTTTCAAGTTTTAAACTCAGATATAAATATAAACTTTCTACAGCAAAAATAATAAACGGTCAGATGTGTGTAAATCATTAAAGGTCTGCCTTTGTTTAATTTAATAAATCACCTTCATTAGAAACACTGATCTTTGCTCCCCCCCTTTTCGTTTTTTAACACACACACGACAAGGCAGAGTGTATAAATGGTATGTTGTCCATCCATCTATCTAACATACCAATTTTGATTCTGCACAAGAATCTGATTTTTCCACCCTGTATAGTTATCAAACTTTGGGACAGATTGTACTTGGGGGTTGACGACGAAACGTATTCAGTTGTGATATAAAGGTCAAAGGTCTACGTCAATGACTGACATGAGAAAAATCGTTTACGATAAAGAACTTATGGTTGGCCCTGGTAAAGTGTACAGCTTTTGTTGTGAAAAGTCAAGGTCCGTGTCTCCAAAAGAAAATTATGGTTGCTTCATAATATCATTAGTTCTATAGCACACACATGACCAAATGTTTGTAGAGACCTTCGTCTTGATGTATGCAAAATGCGTACTGATTTATGGCTAAAAATGACAAAGGTCACTGGCATTATGGATAAATTAATGGGCTTTGCAAAAAATAAGTTATGTTTTTGACTAAGTTGCTTGACCAAACTTTGTGGATTATTTTTTTTTTTTATAAAGTTACAGATTGACCTTCAATATACTTAACATTTGTCACCGGGGTTTATCATGAAAGAGATATTGCAATCATTATAAAATCCCAGTTTCTACTGAGCTATGGCATATTAGTTATATCTCTAATGAGTAGAGTATTAATTTATTGTTCCCAGTTTGTTGATAGATAATGGGATGGCTAAATGGCATGCCTGTGCATACACTTGCGCACCTATGCATGTGAATTGTGGTTTAACTCCTCCTGCATTGAACAAGATAAAAAATTCAGACTTTCCAATAGTATTGTTTCTTCTTATTTAATTTGTATTACACTGGTGTCATATTTGTGCATATGTGGGGAATGGGTTTAGGAGATAAGATGGATTAATTGAGAATTACAGAGAGAAATGTGGGGATAATACTTCTTTGCAGCATCTTTTTTAGGCCAGGTCAGCTATGTTATCATTGAGTAGTAACATGCACATGTACAGTGATTGGTGGGTTTCATATTTCAGCGGTGATGCATTACATGAACATTTTTGTCATGACTTAAATTTGTGGATAGCCAATGGGGGTGGGGGTGGCTCCCTTTATTAGCTTCAGAGGTAAATTCTTACATTCTTATCTGTTAAGTCTTTCAAATCCTGTGTATTATGGGCCCACAAAATAAAAACTTAGAACCTCACAAATACTATTGAATTCACGGCATTGACAGACTTGATGTGTAATATTACAGTTACAAGATTTGTCCATGCAACCAAATTTGTATATTTTTTTTCAGGATGTTTTCATTATCTGTTTCTCCTTAATCAGTCCAGTTAGCTTTGAGAACGTGAGACAAAAGGTAAGCTATTAATGAGGGCGATTTCTTTCCTTGAAAACCTTGCACTGTCTATAGTATTAAGATCTGAATTTAAGACTTCATATAATAATGAATAATTTCATATCAAACACAACAATTCTGTATTAACATTAAACAAGAATTTAAGCTCTACTTCTCACATGATCAAGTATGAATATTATATTTCGGTGGGAATGTTTCAAATTCAACGTGGCTTTTTTCCAACTTATTTAATACGGCTTGGTACCCTATTTGCAGAGTGTAGTCTTAACATACTTGCATTTCATCACTTTAGATTCATGCTTAAACAGGGATGCTTAAATACTCTAACTGGATGACCAGTTAACATGCGTATTGTCAGGAGCATGATTAACAGTAATAAAAATCGTATATGCAGTTGCTATAGAAGACCGTATTACCGGACTATTTCTTTTACACTGTCAGTCTAGAAAAGTCTAAATATTTAGTTGCAATTTAACTTTTAATGCAAAGAGTAATTTGCAATTTATATATCAAACTACTCATTTTTCTAACTTAAAAATTTTTGATGAAGACTAGGCTTCATATTTTTCCCTAAAAGAAACAATTTTCATTTTCTTGGTAAACTTCACCATTCAGTTGGAGATACAAAATAAAAAATCATTACTTCGTCATGTTTTAACATTTTTAGGAATTGTATATGTTAAATTTATAGCATTTCGTACTTTCATGGAAAGGAATTATTTATTGTATTTACTTATACGATGTAAAAGAATTTTAAATAGATCAAACTGGGCCTATTTGTATAACAAGGAGTAGTTACTGGATTATTATTTTAAACAAAAGAGAATTTCGTTGAGAAAGGGAAGAAATAATAAATTTTACATACATTCGGAGTCACAATAGCTCAGTTGATAGAGCGTCGGACTTGTAATCCAAGGGTGGCTGGTTCGATACCCACCCAGGTTAGCCTAGGTCAGCTGCCTCCGTGTGTCCTTTGGAACGGCACTTGTCTCCCATTTCCTCGGCTGAATGTCGCCAAGAATGTGTAATTTGAACCCACGAAGACAAAACAAAACACATACATTCCAACTTGAAAAAGTATTCTTTCAATCCAGAAATTTGCTATGTGGAGCTTAAACGTATCTAGTAATTGAAAAACAAAGACTGATAAAAACGTTTGGAACATCTTCGTTAAGAAATGAGGTTGACATTAATATGCTAATTTTCCACTTCCAAATCTAATCTACATTACGCTCTTTGGGCTTAACTTGCAAGAAATACTGGAACCTTTTTCAGTTAAAGGATAACCCTCACCTGCACATAGTTATGATAATACTTGAAATTTTAATATTTATAGTGGTTTCCAGAAGTGAACCGTCACTGCCCCAAAATACCAATCATTCTAGTAGGAACCAAACTGGATTTGAGAGAAGACAAAGAAACAAGGAAACGACTACGAGAAAAGAAACTGAGACCAATTACCAATGCACAAGGACTGATCCTGGCTAACGAAATTAAGGCAGTCACATATGTAGAGTGTTCCGCCCTTACACAGAGGTGCTTACAGCAAGTTTTCAATGAAGCAATAAGTGCCGTGATGAATCCTGAAGCGCTATACAACAAAGAGCGGCGATGTTTAATTTTATAACCTTCAGATATCCCATGTTGTTTTGGTGCAATAACTGGAAAGTTGTTCATTATTCATTTGCCCAGAAATAAATAATTTATATTTATTATTAATTGTTCTTTTTGATTTATGAATATTTGGGGTTGCAGATAATGAACACTTGAAAAGCTTATGCCTTTCTTATCCTTTGCCCCTTTTATGCCAGCTACGTTAAAGGAATAAGATCAATAGTGCATGTTCATATATTGTTCCAAGAGAGTCGTGTCTTCATAATGATTCAGTTTAATTTAAAACTTTACATTGGTAAATTTCTCTCAAGTTTATTGTCTAATAAAAAAGGGAAATGTGCTTGTTGGTATTAATATATGAAACTACTTAGAGATAAATAAGTCTCCTTTGGAGATCTGTGCTGATTTATTTTTGTTCAGCCGACATTATTCGCTTTTCTGGCAATGGCATTGGCATCATCAATAGTTTGTTAAGTGCGGTTAACGCTTTTTGTTTGCACGTATTTCTTAAACTCTTTAACAGACTCGCAAAAAATCACTATACAGCTAAGAAAATCATTATATGTCATGCTTTTTGCCCATTCTACCTTGGGGGAAGGTCATAGTCTTAAACGATGTGTGGTAGGATATTGGTTACAGTATTTTTCATCTTAATTATTTCCGAAACTCATTGATAGATCCGTCTCATATTTGGCATTCTACAATACACTCCCTAGTCCTCATCAACATGGACTCAAAGTCACAGTCATTGAAAATGTACGTTAAGGCATTTGGTTTAAGTTTGTTTATTTTTTTCTAAAGTCCCTGATGAATTTTCTTCATACTTGGGATGAATCATCGAAAAGCTAAGACAAGTCATTCTGTGAAATGCATACTTGGGACGAATCACCGAAAAGCTAAGACAAGTCATTTTGTGAAATGCATACTTGTTCCTTCGACCTTAAGATCAAAGTCATTGAAAATTTAAGCTAAGGTTTTATATAAGGTTTTCATTTGTTCATATTCCCTAAACCTCTTGATGCATTTTCTGCATACTTGGATTGAATAATTATAATGCTAATGCAATTTGGCAGTATGTCCGCTCAGCCCTTGATGCATTTTCTGCATACTTGGATTGAATAATTATAATGCTAATGCAATTTGGCAGTATGTCCGCTCAGCCCTTGATGCATTTTCTGCATACTTGGATTGAATAATTATAATGCTAATGCAATTTGGCAGTATGTCCGTTCAGCCCTTGTTGCATTTTTGTCATACTTTATTTATTATGAAGCTAAGTTATTTCATTCTGCGACATGCTCGCTCCACCTTCTTACCTTGTAATCAAAGTCAAATGTATTACAGAAATTAGGCTTGACATGCAGGCCTTGACCTTCATGCTTTTATATGCTGATCTATGCATTATTGATATGTACGAAGATAAATATGGTTAGAGACTTCATGATCATTGTTATTGTAAAAATACGAGATACTGAGTTGGACCTTTCTTTTGGTCCATTCTTTCGTCCTTCCTTCCATCCATCCAGCTCACTTTTTTGTGCACAATAACTGCCTTTATAGGTATTGGATTGCATTAAAATTTAATATGCACCTTGATGTGTTGAATTTTGAGTAAGTATTGAACATTAAAATTGAATACACTGTACATTAAAATTTTATTACAGTCAAGCCAGCAAGTTATTATGTGAAGGGTTACTTCGGCCTTTTCCCATGTCAGTTGTTAAATTTCGTTGGAGAGGGAGAGGCCAGCATCTACGGCTAATTTAGAATTGACCCGGGCATCGCAAAGCTGTCCTGGGAAAGTAAACGTTAAGATGCCGACCATACCGCTTATTGGGAACGCCATGTCGAATAGTTATTTAACAAAAGGAAGATGGAATGTGTCGTATTTCTCAGATTCTAGGCTGTCAAAATTCGACGGAAGAAACAATTATCTTGGGAAAAAAATTAGGAACGGCTGATTACGATTGGTCAGTTTAACTTGTGGTGTACACCCTGGAAGAAATGTTGAATTTAAAGTAACGACTTTGGGCGAATTTCCTCAGTCCGAGAGTTTCCTGCAAGAGGAGCAAGACTCGTCTGACTCCGGGGAAAAATAAAGAGCAGTTCTTTCGCGTTAAGACAAGTAAGGGGACCAGGTGGCTGTCTTGTAGGCAAAGGCAGGCCTTTAGTGCTAGGACGCACATTTACTTGGAATGAACGGCATTAAGGGAAACAGCTCTCTGGAACAGTCTGTGATGGTCCGAAAGACGGAAGTCCGGATAAGAGATCAAGCAGTTAGGATAGAAGGATCAAGAAAGATCAAACGTATAAACGTAAAGGTGGGAAGGCGTGGGATACACGGAGATAAAGACAGGAAGCAACGCTAGGTGATGCAAATCAGGCGTGGACATTGTGCTCGTTTCACCACTCTCGTTATCATGATGAAATGAATCAATAATAGAACACTGCTGTTGAAATTCTGTAAAGGTAAATTTGTTTCAAGCTGACACTGTTAGTTTATGTCATTGATTAAATTGTTATTCTCTTGTCTAAATGGGGCTCGTATTGTATTGTTTTTTCACAATAGTTATGTTCAGTTCTCTGCTGACGTTCTATCTATCCACTCATCCTCTAGATAACGATAGCCAAATCTAATTAACCACCCCACTTTTGCGTAGAGGGAACATCGTTACAGCATCATTATTTGACATATTTATATTTTTCCCAGATTGTCAACCCAGCATTTTTTGGTTCCTCATCATAACTCTCTTCATTTGTATTAGATTTTAACCAAATTTTGTAGGCAGATTAATGTTGATGAGGCTTTGGTCGAGTTATACAGTCAACATTTTATCGCATCGTTTAACAGAATTAAAAGAGCCCATGTTAAGAACCCATTCAATTTTCTTTTCAGGTCAGCAACTCCTTAATCACTTTATTTCAACTAAATGTGGTATGCAGTTTGTTATTGATGAGCTCTTGGTTGAGTTTATGGCCATTCTGCTTTATCGGATTCCAGAGTTAAAGTCACTGGTTTTCAGGGCCACCTACTTTAATGTTCACACATAAACATGTAATTATTATTAAGGGATTTCAGCCCAATTCTGTATGCAGCTTGATATTGATGAAGCCATGTTGAGTTTGATTGTCAGTTCTGAGTTGCAAACACAGATCGTTCAACCCATCCACTTTTATTTCCTGACAATAAGTCCTCTATATATGCCACGGTGCATCCTGGTGCAAGGCACTTTACTAGAGTTGCCTTGGTATTAAATATCCTACATGCGTCACTGTGCTGTAAAACATGAAATATTTATGATTTCAACCGGATTAGGTAGAGATTTTGATATAATTCTTTTTCTGAGATTGATTACCAGCATTTACATCATTATTTATCAGAATTGCCAGTCTACTATTTACTTTCCTTTCAGCATAATAATAATCATAATTATTACTAGATATCAACCAAATCTGGTATGCAGATATTGATGAGATCTAAGGTGGATTTCATTATTAGCATTCTACACCATTCATCACAGCTATGGCCATTATTGTCAGCCCCAGTAACTTTTGCTTAAGGACAATAACTCCCATTTTTATTATTGGGTTTGAAACATTTAATATTCAGCGTGATTCTGACAAGACCTTAGATCCATTTGATTGGTATGGTTGCTGAGTTAGGTTTTCAACATACTGCATCATTTTAAGACCCCTGATTATTGGACACATTGTCTTTCCTATCAGCATTATACATATATTAATTCTTAATGGATTTGTGTCTATATTTGTTGCACATTTATATTGGCTTATTTCGTTAAACACTTCAACCGATTATTACAAATGCCTGAAGCATAAAGCTACCGAAGTATTCTACACGCATGTGACATAAGATAGTGTAAATGGTTTATGTTGAAAGATAACTTGCTGTATTCATATCTAGTTCATTTAAATCGCTGTTTTAAAGATGACACAAAGTCTGTTTCATTAGCAAAGATACTGGCCAGGAAAGAAAGGTTCGACAAACTTAATTTTTAAGCATACTCACATATAGACACAAACACATATATGCCATTATTTCTCAGATTGTTTGTGGATAATTTGCTCTAATTATCTCGTCTAGAAATTTAATATTTCTGTTATGTACTGATGCAACTAACGAGCGAAAACTTTTATTTCCAATATATTCATTTTAAATAATATTAAAACAAGATCAGGAAAATCACAAGATTGTAAAATAGTAGAATAAATGACATGTTATTATTTAATTGAGTCTACCCCTGCTCCAAATTCATATATCTGATAATTTTTTCTTCTTAGAAATTTATTTGTTATTGCTTAAATTTTCTTTTTTCAGTGATTTTCAGTGAAATTATAGTTGTTGCTAAAAATTCTACCTTGAGAATATCAGCTTTAAGTTGAAAGGCAATATTTTCAGCTTTTATCTGAAATGCAATTCTTTTATCATGCGCTCAAAGTATACATTTTTCAGCCATTTTAATCAGTTGGTTGGCTGCTATCTACATGTAAACGTGTTTATTTGGATCTGGGTCTAGGATATAGTTAGTATTCCCCATGGATAAACCCGTTGTACCTGTTTACAACATTCTTTGTTATAATTTTAGTAACACATTGTATCTGTTTGCACCCAATAATTTTCTAGAAATGAACTGGCTCAACTTTTGTGTCATAGATTTTTTTAAAAATATAATCTTGTTTACTTGAAAATTATTAATTCTCGAGATAAGATCAGAAGCAGAATTATTTGTATTGCTGTGTTCAGTTTTTATCTGGGTGGAATAATTTATTGAAACTATTATTCACTGGAAATACAAAGTGAACATCTGTAGTATTCTTGTACTGGTACATTAATTGGAAATTACAGTGATTCCAGAAAAGAACATCTTGGATTATATTATTTTCATTCACCAAAAGACTGATGGCACATCTCCAAGTCAAAGGCCACTACCAGAGTTGAAGCCTTTTTGGAACACCAATGGAATTTAATTAGAACTTTATTCAGTAGGACTGGTGGTAGAACTTTTTGGACTATTTGGGTTTTAATTAACAACACTGTAAGGTCTCTTTGAATGTTAACTTTGCATTATAGGGAAATGGATTGTTTGTTGAATTATGCAAAACTTCTTGGTTTTCGCTCTTTTCTGTTACTTACTTTAAGACCATAGAGTCACAATAGAAATTTGATAGGTGGTACGCTTCTAAAAAGGTTGATAAAATCTACCATAGCCTAAGATAACTTATATTAATTGAAGAGTTCAAGAACTGCGTCCACAGTGACGTTAAGACCTACCTTGATGAGCTTTGAAACTTTAGAAAATGCCGCTCGTACAGCTGACAATTATTCATTGACTCATATAGTTTCTTTTGTCAGCAAGTCTTCCACTCAACATTTTATTGGTAAAAGGCCATTTCAAGGCTAAACGAGCATTTCTAAATCTCAATCTGGCAAAACATTTAGGAATCACGGTTATGATAAGACTGATCAGAAATCCTTATCTTTTCCTACGTGCGCCTATTGCATGAAGAAGGACATGCTATTTCTGATGGCTACAGATTGAAAAATAAGTTACAGAATCAAGACTGACCTATTCCAAGTGCCCTTATTTATAAAAGGTCTAAGTCGCGGTCATGCACTGAAAGCTATACATTGTTGGGTCAATGAAACCCCAGTCGGATTTTATTATGGAGAACTATGAAACATTTCTGTCGGTAGGTTCTGTATCACTCAATAATGATCCTACTAATTCTGTCCATATTTAAACTTTAAGGGACACGGGAGATTCTCGGAGTCTTTTATTATCATCTATTTTGCCTTTTTCTGAGAAGTTTTCTTCTAATGAGAGTATTTTAATCCAGGCAGTATAGTGCAGCTTTGTTAATATTCCTCTCCATTGTGCAAATTTGTCATCAGACTTAGGACCCGAGGTTGTCGGAACAGTAACGTTTTTACCCATCGAGGATATTCATTTATTACTAGGCAAAGGCCTAGCTGGAAATAAGATTGTGGTTAATCCACCTGTAACTAACATCGCTTGTTTGGATCAGAAAGTCGATCCCATTGAAAATGAAGTCTCTGATTTATACACAGCTTGTGCGGTTAATATAGTTATGTTGAAGAAAGTTCTTGATGAGTGATCTTGATCAGGAAATTATTCCTTGAACTAACATATTTATTGGTCATAATTTTGATGAGGTCACTTTTATTCCTGGTATGGATCAACTGAAAGATACTAATCACAGTGATCCTTTTTATACTACTCATTCACTTTATTCCAATCAGGGTGACAAACGACACTTGTCGTCGTACAGGAACAAGATCCTGAGATCTCCTGTTTGTTTCAGAGATCAATTAGGGAAACTGAAGCAACAGAAGTATCTGTTTGTTACTTCGTTAAAAATTGGGTCCTGATGAGAAAATGGAGACCTAAGGTACCTGCTGGTGACAGTGGACAGTGAGCAATAAAATTGTTGTTCCAAAGTCGTATAGACAGGAAATTCTTAATCGAGCCCATTAAACTAGTTTGGATGGTCATTTAGGGGTCATTAAGTTTTGAATCAATTTTATTGTCCGAAAATTCAAAGAGATGGTAGACTGTGTCGGTCCCAAATCTGTCCAATTCGATCAGGTGTCAAATTTTGTGTTTGGAATTTTCCAGCAAGTTCTGCATGAATTAGGCATTCAGCAATTAAAGCCTTCTGCCTATCATTCTGAAAGCCAAGAGCCTTTAGAAAGATTTCATCAAACTTTGAAAAATACGATTCGGTCATACTGTTTGATACCGGAAAAGATTGGGGTGATGGTGTTTATTTATTGTTGTTTGCTGTCAAAGAATCGGTTCAAGAATTTTTAGGATTTAATCTCTTTGAACTAATTTTTGTAAACACTGTCCGTGGACAATTGAAGTTGTTAAAAGAGAGACTTCTTTCAAATGAAGATATGGAAATAAATCTTCCTGACTATGCTTCTAATTTCAAAACTGAAGTTGTCAAAAACTAATCTTCTCTCAACTCAGTCAACGTTAAATTAAGGTATGATAAAAATACAAAGGAAAGGACTTTTTAGCCTGGTGATAGAGTTCTGGCTTTTGCCCTTCCCTCAAAATCCTCTTCATGCTAAGTACTCTGGTCCTTACACAGTTGAAAAGAAAGTTAAGTGATTTAAATTATATCATTAGTACTCCTGGAAGGCGAAAAGAAAAACAACTTTGCCATACAAATATTTTAAATGATATGTTAATAGAGATAGCCAGGGGAATCATGCAGTCAGTATAGTACAGTCCAACACAATGAAGATTTATGTGATGGAATGCAATCGGGCTGTAGTGACTTTGGTGTCACCAATCATCGGTATTCAGAAATATTGAATAATCTGGACCAGAAACTTTCACATCTTTAGCAACAATAAAAGATGAACTAAAACAGCTCCAATTTGAATATCAACACTTGTTTCAAGATGTTTCTGCACGAACAAATAAATTCTGCCATGCACTGAAGTTGTAGATTCCACTCCTGTGAAACAGAATCCTTACTGGATAAACCCTCTCAAACAGAATAGAAATTCAGTATTTTGCTAGAGAATGATTTCATAGAACCGAGTAAAAGTGACTAGAGTTCATGATGTATTCTTGTGCCGAAACCAGAAAATACCGAATATAAAAAGGTGAAAAGTGTGACCAAAACATATTTATTTCCAATGCCAAGAATCGATTACTACATTGACAAAATTGGAAATGCAATATATGCTACCAAGTTTGATCTTTCGAAAGGATTCTGGCAAATTCCACTGACGGAATGGGGAAAGGAAATTTCGGCATTCGTAACTCCAGATGGGCTTTATCAATAACAAGTAATGCCGTTTGAGATGAAACGTTCGCCTTGTACTTTTCAATGTTTATTGAACATGATCACATCAGGTGAAGATAATTGTGATGCTTACATCTATTACGTGATCATCTACAAGACACATGGAAAGACCACGTAGAGAAGATTCGAAATTTATTTGATAGATTCAGTTATGCAAATTGACAACTAATTTAAGTAAACATGATTTTTACCGTGCTTGTGTTATATTTATGTGACATATTTAGGGACACGGACAAGTTAAACCTTTAATTGGGAAGGTCAAGGCAACCTCTGAACTACCTGTGCCTATTAGTAAGAAGCAACTTATCCAATTTTTGGGTATGGCCGGATATTATCGGAAATTTTGCTCCAATTTTTTCCATGATTGCTGAACTCCTCACAAATTTCATAAGTAAAAAAAAGTTTCTTTGGTCTCAAGAATGTCAGGAGGATTTTGATGAGTTAAATTCTATACTTAAGAGTGCACTATTTCATTCAGTTCCAAATTTCCGGCAATCATTTAAATTGTCCGTTGATGCAAGTGATGTTGGGGATGGTACACTATTGATTGAGAAAGACAAAATGGCGTAGATCATCCAGTGTGCTATTTTTTTTTCTAAAATATTAAATAAGCACCAGAAAAATTCAATGATCGATCAGGAATGTTTGGCTGTGATACTGGAATTTGCAACACTTTGCTGTCTATATTAATTCAGCTTCTTCTCCGATTATTGTATTCAGTGATCACAACACCCTTACTTTCATTGTCAAAATGAAAAACAAAACTCAGAGATTGTTAAGGAGAAGATTGATGTTGTAGGAATACAATATTGACATGAGGCACACCAAGAGAAAAGATAATCTAATTGCAGATGCACTTTCACGTGTATAGAAAGTATTATTATTTTGCTTCATTTATAACTTGAGTCATTCATACGACTTCAACTTTTGTAATTTTTAATCACATGTGTATTTCACTAATAATTTCTAAGAAAGCTTTAGTGTAGAAATCTTTCTTTTTATGGGTGGAGATGTTATGTATATCTAAGCTGCATTTGTTAGTTTTTTTAATGATTATCTTGTATGTATCGTTGTCTTTTTAACTTGATCTTGTCCAAAATCAAGTTCATTGTGTACCAGACTAGTGACTTTTAATTTTTTAAACAAATAATACATAGAAAATACTTTCAGTATGAGTGTGGCTTAAATATTAGCATCATTGCCAATAGAGGTAACATTTATTTGGGTCTGTGTCTATGATATTGGTATTCCCCATGGAGAAAACTGTTGTATCTGATATTTACCTCATTCTTTATTATAATTTTAGTAATATATTCTATCTGTTTACATTTTAGAATTTCTAGAAATTAACTTTGGACCCACATTCTGGTTCTTCTTTGTGTCTTAGTGTCTAATATATTCTTGTTTACTTACCAAATTATTAATTCTTGCTATGACATCAGGAGCAGAATCATTTTTCATGTTGTGTTCAATTTTTGATTTGGGTGGAATTTTGTAATCAACGTATTATTCAATGGAAATACAAAGTGCACATCTGTAGTATTCTTGGACAGGAACATTACTTTGGAATTATAGTGATTTCAGATATTTTTAGACCCTATTTTGACTGATCTATGCTAGTTGTTTAGAGTAATAAGTATAACAGCAGTTCAGAGTAACGGTATTGATAACTTGTCTAACAGACTGCACCTTACAATGTTCTGCTGACCACAGCTATAACTGATTGTGTGTTAATGTTTACCCATGTCCGCAGTTTGTGTATTGACAAAGCAACGGTTGTATATTTATTTTGCAATACAGCATAAATTCACTTACTTTGTTTCTTGTAGTGTATTCTTTTTATTATTAAGCTTTATGTAGAAAACAAAATGAGTATATAATAATAAGGTTACTTTATTTGTATGAGAAAATATGAACTCGCTTTTTCGGACGAATACTTCACTCCCAATGTCGTGCAGGATTACTCAGAAAAAGTCGTTCATAGCTTATGGCATGGTATGCTCTCTGCCGTCCATCGTCTTTCCGTCCTTTAGCATAAGTTTATTATAGCACACACACACACACACACACACACACACACACACACACACACACACATTCATCGTATGATCTAGGTGGTCCTCAATAAAATTGGTGATGCTCTGATATCAAATATAGCTGTAGCAGTGGTCATCTTGGAAATCTTGTTAGATAATCCATATATATATATATATATATATATATATATATATATATATATATATATATATATATATATATATATATATATATATATATATATATATATATATATACTCTAAGGTCTTAAACTAAGTAACAGAAAAAGCGAGATCCAGTAACTTTTGTAACATTCAATAAATAATTTATTTCCCTAGAATACAAAGGGAAAATTTAAAAAGAACATACCGCATTGTGAATTAAATCCCCGTTACTCCTAAACGTTCTATCACGAGCCCAAATGTATAAAGTTCACCATGAATTCCAGGGGTTATCCACACTTTTGGCACGTCTTTACAACCATGCCCAATCCTTGACTCTAACAGTAAATTTGATTTTGTACGACATATGTGATGTACCCGAAAACATCATAACTTTCTGTCAAAGCTGAAGTTGTGGATTTGGATCAACTGGATTGTAAAATAAAAAGTCATTCGGAACCTGGCTGTAATTAACATTGTTGGCATCCAAAACCCCCCCCCCAAAAAAAACCAAATAAAAAAAACGGTGCGCCTACTGCAACACTAGTTTGTGATAATATAACACCCATAAATTAAAAAGTTAATGTCACATGACCCTAAAGCTGCTGTACGGGAGGCTAGGGGTACATGAACTAGGCAGCAACAAGACACGCCGATCAGTTGAACAAATGAATCAACAAGACCCATTCCCCATGATGAATTACAAAGGTAACGAAACAGGTGGGGGAAAGTGGGTATCAAGGCACATTTGCAGATGGAAGGAAACGCTTCCACATTCATTCAGAGAGTACCTTCTCTGACTTTTAACTTCATCGGAGGTGAAAGTGACCCTCTACGGGATACTAATATCTTATATCCCAAATCCTCAGAGAGACCGACCAGCCTCTACGGAAGTTCATCAGTGCTTCTATCCATCTCTTCGACACAAAACGTGGCTAGTTGAAATGATAACAAAAGAGAAACCTGGATGACCCCATTGTAGAAACAAGTCAAGCCTCTGCTACTCCCAAACCACTTAAAACCTTTCTAGAATGATAATATGAACATCCTATCGAAGTTTGTCGAACTACAAAAAAGTAGCTGAATATCTTCAACAGTGCAGTTGCATTATCAACAAAGGTGTGATGGAGGTAGTATCACATAAATAAATTCCTACCTTTTTGTGCATCCACGAAGTTGTGTAATCCTTCCTAACTTATTCAGATGGATAGTGAAATCTTTTCTTGTTGGACACATTTTCCACAAAATAAATGTTTGAGCCAGTTATTAGTTAAATTTAGTATCAAACATTCAAGCATAATAAATAAGAAAATGTCAATATACTTAATTATCAAATATATTGCAAAATTTGTAGTCATTTTCTGTTGCAGATTTGCTGTTGCTAAGGTTCACGTATCATCCTTCAAAGCTTCACCAGTTATCTCTTGAACATGAATTTTGAAGAAAAAAAAAAATTCGCTTTGGAAACAATACGTATCTCTCTTTGTAGCTTCCGCCAAGATAAATCGCAAAACCCTCTCATAATCGAGGGTTAGGTGAACACCAAAATTATTGATCTCTATTTCTTGACCGTGAAGAAAATTGCGGTCATAGATGGTATATGAACGTTTGATATAGCCCTCATTTTATCATCAAAATGAAGATTAATTCCTGAAATTTTTAATCAACATCATGAAATTCACACATTTTAGTAATTTGTCATACATATTGGTAATTTTCTTTGCACATAAATTTTCAGTGCACTCTAAATAACAACATGCGATGAAATTTTCGATCCATGAAAATGTCACTGATACCTACTGATGGCAGTACTTTGAGAAATAAATACAAATTAAATTAAGCTTTGTCAATTTAAAGTCGTGTTATAGTTCTGTCTTTTAATTCATTTTCAGTGTAATCGTTATATATGTGTTATGCTTGCTTGTATTCAAATATTGTTACGTGTCTAGGCTCTTACAAAAAGTTACAGAAAAGGGTGAAGACAACAAGCTTTGTAAAATTTAACAAATAATATATTTCCCTAGAAAACCAAGGTAAAAACGAGAAAAAGAACTTACCGTTTTACGAGTGAAATCCAAAATTAACCCAAGAATTAAAAAATAGAAGTCCTATTATTAAAAAGTCCTAAATGAATCTGAGTTCGAGTCTCGATGCAATCCAAAATGGAAGGCGATGACGTCTGTTGTAACTTTTAAAGTGCTGCCGTGTCAACAGTTCTTTGTTGAATCTCAGAAAATATTATTCCAGTTTTGAATTTCGTATAAATTTCAGTGAATGTCTATGTCCAAGAATTTTGTAGGAGCACTTGTATTTCCAGGGAAAATAATCACTTGAATTTCAATAAAATAAAAATTCAACTCAGACTGGTTACAACATATGTTTGGAGCCCGAATGGCTAATTCTTATCATAACATGAGTTAAAAGACTAACTAAAGCGCAAAACAGATGCCAGATGGGGGTCAAAAGTTAATCTTTCCAGAAGGAATAGAAGTTTTTTATATGATAATTATCACGTCGTCTAGGTATGGCCTTGACTCAACAATTCTTAATATGAGAAAGAATAAAAGAAATAAATTTTAAAAACGTTGTTTACCACAACTGTCACTGGTTCTGAATCAAGGTCAGAAACTGGATACAGTGGTTCTATTACTGGTTGTTTCTCAGTAAAATAAAAAAGTCAAGTCAAACAGAACTGAACTGAATTTCTGGACAATGTCAAATTCAGGAAACAAAATTACATTCCAATAGCTTGTAACTGAATATAAAAAATTTAAAACTAACAAACAAATAATTAAATTACATATACATAACACTTCCCCATAAAAGAAAAAGAAAGATTTATATAATAAAGCTTTCTTTTTACCATAGATTAATTATATATGAGGTTTTTAAAAATAACATAAGAAGAAATCTTATGAATTATACAAAGTGTACATGAAATAATATTTCTATACACGGGAAAGTGCATGTCCTATTAAATTGTCTTTTCCCTTGAAGTGCCTAATGTCAATATTATATTTCTGTAACAACAAACTCCGCCTCAATAATCTCTGTTTTTATTTTTCATCTTGTCGATGAAAGTAAGGGGATTGTGATCACTAAACACAATAATCGGAGAAGGAGCTGAACTGATGTAAACTTCAAAATGCTGTATTGCCAATATCAAAGCCAAACATTCCTTCTCGATTATTGAATAATTTCTTTGGTGCTTATTTTATTTCTTGGAGAAATAGCACACTGGATTATCAACACCATTTTTATCCTCTTGAATCAGTACTGCTTCAATACCAACATCACTTGTATCAACAGACAGTTTAAATGATTGACTGAAATTTGGAGTTGTACGAACTGGTGCACTCGTATGTCCTTTAACTTATCAAAAGCCTCCTGACATTTGTCAGTCCAAAGAAACTTGTTTTTCTTGCTCAATAAAAATGTCAGGGGTTCAGCAATTATAGAAACATTAGAACAAAATTTCCGATAGTATCCAGCCATACCTAAAAATCGCATCAGTTGCTTTTACTGACAGGCACAGGGAATTCAGAGATAGACTTGACCTTAGCATCTATAGATTTAACCTGTCCGTGTCCCACAATATGTCATAGAAATGTTACAAAAGCAGGACAGAACTCACTTTTGGATAAATTAATTGTCAAACTTGCATCAGTCTGTCAAAGAATTTCCGAATTGCAGCTAGATGTTCTTTCCAGGTGTCCTTGTAAATGATGACATCATCGATGTAAGCATCACAATTATCTAGACCAGAGGTAATCATGTTCATTAAACGTTGAAAAGTACTTGGCGAAACCTTCATCCCAAACGGCATCACTTTATTTTGATAAAGTCCATCTGGAGTCACGAATGCCGAAATTTCCTTTGCCCTTTCCGTCAGTGGAATTTGCCAAAATCCTTTCAGAAGGTCAAATTTGGTGACATACTTTGCATTTCCAATTTTATCGATGCAGTCATCGATTCTTGGAAATGGAAATGAATCTGTTTTAGTCACACCATTCACTTTTCTATAATCCGAGCACATGCGGAACGTTTTATCTGGTTTCGGAACAAGTATACATGGTGAACTTCAATCGCTTTACTAAGGTATATGAAATCATTTTTGAGCAAATACTAAATTTCTTTTTTCAAGTATTTCTGTTTGAGAGGATCCACCTTGTATGGGTATTGTTTCAGAGGTTATGAAGTTACAATTTCAACGTCATGGTAAATTTTGTTTGTTCTCGTAGGAACATCTGGAAATAAGTGCTCATATTCAAGTAATAACTGTTCAAGTTCATTCCTTTCTTGTTCTTGCAAATGTGAAGGTTCCTGGTCCAGATTATTCATAATTTCTGAATTCCGAAGATTTGTTACTCCAAAATCAACAGTGTCCGATTGCATTCTTTCACTTAAATCCTCACTGAGTGGGACAGGTACAACAAAATTAATTGCATGATTAACCTGGCTATCTCTCTCATTATACTGGTACTCCTTTAATTTATTTACATCCCAGGAGTACTATTATTATAATTTAACTCATTCATTTTTTTCTTAACTCTGTAAGGTCCGTAATACCTAATCTGAAGAAAATTTTGAAGAATAAGCAAGAGAGACAGAACTCTATTACCACACTCAAAAGTTCTCTCCATTGAAGTTCTGTCAAACCAGAATTTCACTTTTGACTTGAATTGCTGAATGCCAAATTCAAGTATAATTAGCTGGAAAAGTCCAGACATAAAATTTGACCTTTGACAAGCTTGGACAGATTTGGGAAGGCCAAATTGAGTATAAAAAAAAAAACTTCATCAAAGCTTTTACTACGGTTTTTGTTTTAATATTCCTCGAAGGAATTGCCTCTGGGAATCTTGTTGACGCACACATTATGGTCAACAAGTATTGGTTGGCTGACTTGGTCTTAGGTAAGGGACCAACACAATCTACCATTATTCTGCTAAATGGTTCGTCAAATGCAGGAATCGGTTGCAGATGAGCCTTAGGTATCTTCTGATTGGGTTTTCCTACCATTTAACAAGTATGACAAGATCTACAGTATTTACAAACATCGCTTTCAACTTTTGGCCAATAGAAGTGAGTCAAGATCTTGTGATAAGTCTTATTAATCCCTAAATGACCAGCGAAAGGAGTTTCATGGGCCAGACTACTAATTTCCTGTCTGTACGATTTTGGAACTACAATTTGATAGTTCACTGACCACTCGTCACCATCAGGTACCTCGGGAGGTCTCCATTTTCTCATAAGAATCCCATTTTTAATGAAATAACAGACAGGAACTTCAGAGGCTTCAGTTTCACTAATGGTCCTCTGAAACAAACAGGAGATCTCAGGATCTTTTTCTTGTTTGACAAGTAATTGTCGTTTTTCACCCTGATTAGAATAAAAAGAATGAGTAGTTAAAAGAGGATCACTGTGACCAGTACCCTTTGATTGATCCAAACAAGGCGCGAAAGTGTCCTCAACTAAAGCCTGACCAATACATGTGTCAGCTAAAGGAATACTTTCCTGATAAAACATCATTCTCAAGAGCTTTCTTTGCCATAGCTCTAGTAACTGCACAAGCTGGGTATAAATCAGGGAATTCTTTTTCAATAGGATCAACTCTCTGATCGAAAGAAGGCTTGTCAGTTACAAGTGGATTAACCACAACCTTATCTCCAGCTAGGTCGTTGCCTAGTAATAAATGAATGCCTTCAACGGGTAAGGAAGACACTATTCCGACTGTCACAGGTCCTGAAACTAAGTCTGATGACAAATTTACAGAATGGAGAGGAACATTACCAAAGCCGCACTCTACTCACTGAATAAGATCACTCTCATTAGAAGAAGACTTCTCAGAAAACGGCAAAGTACCTGATAATAAAAGCCTCTGGGAAATTCCCGTGTCCCTTAAAATTTTAATAGGGATGGGACTGGCTGAATCACCCAAGAGTGATATAGAACCCTTCGACATGAATGGTTCATAATTCTCCATAATAAAATCAGACCGGGGTTTATTAGACCCAACAAATGTATTGCTTTCAATACATGACCGTGGCGTTGACCTCTTAGAAATAAGAGCATTTGGAACAGGTCTGTCTTGATTCTGATGCTTATTTTTCAGTTTGAAGCAATCAGAAATAACGTGTCCTTTCTTCTTGCAATAGGTACATGTAGGAAGAGACAAGGATTTTTAATCAAGCATATCAGAAGCTTGATTTCTAAAAGTTGTGCCAGATTGAAATTTAGAAGGGCTCGTATTAGGCTGAAATACTTTTTACCAGAAGACTGCTGAGTGGAAGACTTACCTACTAAAGAAACTTTATTAGCTAAGAAATACTCATGAGCAGCACGAGCAGTATTTTCCAAGGTTTCGACCTTATGCTCATCAAGATAAGTCTTAATGTCATAATGGACACAGTTCTTGAACTTTTCAAGTAATACAAGTTGTCTGAGACTTTCATAATCTTGATCAATTTTCTTGGCTAAGCACCATCTATCAGATAACTGCTCTTTTTCTCTTGCAAATTCGACATGAGTTTGTCCAGCTTCTTTTTTATAGTTCCTGAATATTTGCCGATAAGCCTCAGAGACTAACTCATAACCCTTTAAGATGCATTCCTTAACCAGATCATAATTAGCACTTTGCTGTAGTGACAGTGAATTGTAAATATCACTAGCTTTAACAGTAAATACACATTGTAATAATAGAGTCCAATGCTCCCTTGGCCATATCAAATTTTCAGCAATTTTATCAAACTGAGGAAAATATTTATCTACTTTTTCTCTAAAAGGGGGCACTAACCTAATATTCTTTGTAACATCAAAACTTGAATTTGCATGTGAAGTGGGAACGTGCATTCCACTTGCCATCTCTATTTCTTTTATTCTAAATTGATATTACATCTCTTCCTTCTCTCTTTGTTTTTGCATTTGCATCTGTCTCTCTCTCCTCTTTCTCTGATTGTAGCTGCATTTGTTTTTTCTGTTACTGCATTTGGTCTTTTTGTAACTACATTTGTTTCTCTCTCTCCTCTTTCTCAAATTGCAATTGCATTTGTTTTTCTTCTTTCTGAAGTTCAAGCTTTCTTAACTCCAATTCCATCTTGTATTTTAATTTTAATCCCTTTACTTTTATATCAGTCTGATACAGACTTACTGATCGAAACCAAAGCACTTTTATCCAAAACATTCTTTTCTACCAAATACAGGACCAAAATGTTTTTTATTTCTTGCTTCGTTAAAGAATCATTTGCCTCAGATAGTTCAAATTTTCTGGCAAGTTTGAAAGAAAGATCTCCACTTTTAATGACAATGTAAAAAAAGCCTGTTGATTTCACTAAAGATTTGAAAATGTGAAATAATAATTGGGATTTAAAAAATTTCTGAAACTAGGGGAATTTAAATTTAAGAAAACAAAGCTTTCTGAAATATTTTAGCCACAATTCATATATCCCAAGGATGAGCACCCCAGTTTTCTGGTTACGTGTTTAGGCTCTTACAAAAAGTAACAGAAAAGAGTGAAGACAACAAGCTTTGTAAAATTTAACAAATAATTTATTTCCCTAGAAAACCAAGGTAAAAATGAGAAAACAAACTTACGGTTTTACGAATCAAATCCAAAATTAATCCAAAAATTAAAAAATAGAATTCCTATTATTAAAAAGTCCTAAATGAATCTGAGTTCATGTGCTAGCCATGCCCATAGTTTGGTAACTGTAGTTGATGGAGAACCAATGTTATTGTATGAAAATTATTCTTCTCCTTTTAGATAAAGTGAACTTGGCCTTTGATTTTTTTTAAACTCCGAAATTGATATGGTTCTTCCTTACCCAAAGTGCAATATATCCACAAAATTTGGGAACTGTAGATGGTGTAGAACAGGTTATTCTGCAGCAACTAGTTTTCTTCTTTCTGTCAAATTGACTTTGACCTGAGTTAAATAGGGTTCTTCCTTACCTTAAGTGCTAGCTGTCCACAAAAGGTTAATAACTGTAGATGGTGAACAATTTGGGGTAATGTGCAGAAATTGAATTGTTAACAAAAGGATGGACGAATGGAGAGCATCATAACATAATATTTCAGCCTTGTATGGTGTATGATATTGATGTTATCAGTCCGGGAGATAAGCTTTAACATCTCAGTTGTCGTATGCTTTGTGACTATAGAGTGATTAAACAATTGGAAAAAAAACAACGGCGAAATAATTGTTTAGGATAATTAAAAGCACCTTATGTCTAATGGCTGACGTGACACGTTAGCAACCAAACATGTGACAGAATCAAGACATCAAATCTTTTGATCAGTAAACTCGCTTTTAAGCCATAATACTTTTTAATAACATAATATTAGTTGTTTTGAGGAAACTAAAACAAATCAAGTGCATTTTTACTTCGAAATATATTCTTAATCATGGCATAAAACTTCTGATTCCTACACATATTTTCAACTGTTCAGTCCCAGTATTGGTCTTGGACCTAGGTCATAAATGTTTTGTCTGTGTACTGTGGCATAAAACGTTCTATGCAATTTTTGTATCTGGAAACGCAACATAAACCAGTGTATATAAATGGTCTTCAGTCAGGAATGGTATACTGTACTCTGTTGAAAAATTTGCAAACAAAAGTCTCTGCAATGCCACTTTATCCACTTTTAATGCAGTCTCAAACATAGCCTAGAAAGTCTTTGTATTTGTTATAAGAGGACGAAGCGATGGTGTCTGTATATACCTGGTGATATAATTTCTTCCTTCACATACCATCTTAAAATAAATTTGCATGAAATACACAATATAAATTCAAAACGTCCAGGCATTGCTGGACTACTGGAATATTTTGTTGCCAGTGATTTGTTTAGCATTAGGAGAAAGCAAATATTTCTCCATTCTGACATACATTGACCAATTGCCCTTAATTATTCCACTTAAAGAAAGACAAATAAAATATTTATACAGTTGTTTCTGTTGTTATGTATATTTAATTTGTATTGTTTGTTGGCATGTTTTGATGATTATATATTATAAACATCTGTATTATGTATTTGACCTTTGTTTAAACTCAAGTTATGGTGTACCTGATCAGTGACATTTATTTTGTAAGCAACACAATACATAGTTAATATTTCTTTTGGATTTAATTTTGAAATATTCTAAGTAGTAAACATGTTTTCTTGAATCTGAGTTAAAGTTACAGTCTTGATTCTGACCTTAGGAACTGCCAGAATGGAAAATTCATGTTAAGTTTAGTTATATTGTAAAAATAGCTGTCAGAGTATTTCAGAAAATGGTAACCGCAACATAGGTCAAGTAAAGGCGTATATATCTTCTTTACCTAATAATTATTCATTCTTGCCTTAACATCTGAACCAGAATCAGTCTTATTGTTTTGTTCAGTTTTTAATTTTGTTGAATTTATTTATTTATTTAAAACATTATTCACTAGAATACAAAGAGCTCAATAATTTTCTTGGACTAAAACATTACTTTGGAATTATAGTGAATTCAGATAAGGACATTTGATTATTTTATTGTGATACATCAAAAGACAATAAACACATCATCACATTCCAGGCCACTGGCACATTTGCACATTCGAGACTACAGGCACATCAACATATTCAATATTGGAACTTATTTGGAAAACCACTGGAATTCAATTCGAGCTTTATAGATTTGGACTTGTGATAGAACTTTTAGGACAATTAGAACTTAATTCACAATACTCTAAGTTCTTTATAATTTTTCACTTTGTATTCTAGGTAATTAAATTATTTGCTGAATTTTACAAAACGTGTTGGTTTTTGATCTTTTCTGATACTTAGTTTAAGACCACAGAGTCTTGTCACTGCCAAAATAATTTTTTGGTCGATCTTACCTTTTGATCTCACCTCCATCAAAGGTTCAAAACCCATCTTGGATCACCTTCGGGTTCTGTAATACTTATAACACCTTAAAAACCTAACGACTTTGGCTTTAAGTTCTCCAAATTACATCAACATGTAAATCAATTTGCAGCTTCTTGTGTAGACATGCTAGATGTTATTTAACAGTGCCTAATGTGACTACACAGAGCGAACCATTTCACCGTTTTGTTGCAATGATGGAACAGTACCAGTCCCCAGTAGTCAGATTCTGACTAGTTTATATCATTTGTGGATACAACACATAAACATGCCATATTTTTCTTTTTTCAATTTGTTGATTTGAACTATAAAATTGTATTTGCATTAGACCACCTTAAAAAGGAATTTTTGTCCTACCACTAGTAGAATCATGTGCATGAACAACGGATATTTGAAGTCATTGATGGTCATATATGTCAAACAAATACTGCCAGTTTTTCAACTCTGGACAAGAGGTGTAGCTGTGCACAAATATCTTAGAATTTGTAGCCATCACCAGAGAGACAAATCGAAGGTGTGAATGTACATTTGAAGGGGCTTGAGCTAAGCATTATTTAGGGAAGTATCAGAATATGTAGATACTTTAACAACCTGTACACTGTATACTCAAATACAAAATAACAGCATAATGTTTTCTGCTGTGCTTCGGACATCCACCAAGTGAAGTACAAACTAACCCTTATCTGTGGCAAGATCACAATAGCATACTAATTTCTACGGCACAGGCCACGTTGATGTCACAATTAACTGATGGGTCCTTGTGACACACGGGGCGCAGGGTAATAATGGGATAATAGGTGGTGGAATGTGACCTCTGGGGACTATTCTATTATTACTCCTATAGTACTTTCTTCATTGATGAATACAAATGTTAGTAGAGATTATGATACTGTAACTTGAGGACCTATATATATATACATACACACACATTTTGACAAGGGAAGAAACTTGCCAGAACAATGTTCCATACCGTGTTCAAGCTGACATGTCAACAGATGCAGAAAATAAAGTCAGCTACTTATATTGTCACATTCATCAAAAATGTATGTATTACTTCTGATAAAAAAAACTTTAGGATCTTGTCTACAAATTCTTGCTTGTTGACAAAAAATTCGGTTGTAACACGCAAGTTCCACCAAAGTTTCCTAGCAAGCTTCCTCTTTTGTTATATTGTAGTCCCACCCTTCCACCACGTATCATTCCAGCGATTTTATAGTCGATAAAATAGCTAAAACAAGCTAACGTTTCTTATTTTACAATTGCAGCTCACACTCCAAATAGACTTTGTCTATGTTTATTTGTCTACGACCCAAATCCGTTCTGAGACGTGTTGATGTTGATTTCTACTCAGAATTACGGATGGTCACCGGCGTAGTAAAGTGGTCTAATATATCGAATGTGTCTGAATATAAAATGGTTAATACGGACACATTTTGTACTGAATTGTGGATTGTTGGGAGGTTTGTAAGCTCCCAAATTCATGTCATTATTTACCTTCCTTAGGCCGCTCCTCTCAGCAACAACACAAATGCTGATTCTTATATCTTCAGATCCAGGAAATTCAAAAATATAATTCAATCAAATTTAAAATCTAATATGATCGACAAATTCATATAATATAAACATTTCTTAGAGTAGGCCAATTAAACGTATTGTTAAGGATGTAAGCGGTAAGACACATCTTTCTAAAATTAGATTCTAATCAGGGATCACTATATTAGAGCGACAGCTATTATAAACAATCAGATCCACCTGGCAAGTCTCCGTTGACACCTTAAAATCTTTCATTACACAATAATCGGCCTTGGAGATCTTCTGTATATCTGACAGCAGCAATGCAGGGAATCAAATGTGTTGTGGTTGGCGATGGGTAAGTTCTTAATAAGTCCCTTACAGGATCCTGAAAAACTTGTGAAGAATCGAAGGGTAGAGATTTTATAATTAGCTCTAATAGCAGAACAACAAGCGGAACAAAAATGCAATGGACTTATCATTTTCATAATTATGTAATAGAACTTGCAGGGGGAGATATCTATGAACCAAATGGCTGGTGCAGCTTTAATGGTTGACAATAATCCATGAGAAAAATAAAGAGACGAATTTACCATATCAAGCTTTCAATAATAATCCCTTGATTATCCATTTGTATTTATCATCATCAACATTTGATGTTATAAACAATAGTTTTACCTTCCAGACCAACTGTTAGTGTTTAATTTAATTATGTTACCATATTTTTTACTTCCGTTTTTGAAAACCACGATTAAAAATGTTGACGTTAAGGTTTAACAATACCAGGGAAATATGTTAAATGTTCAAAATTTTTTTATGTAAATGTAGCATTAGACATTGGAAAGGATGTGCCTCTTGACCCTTCAGCCCATCTGAATATCAAAGGCTATTAGGGACAATAGTAACACCAATACTATTTTCGAATTTCCTGGATACATACAGCACTCTGCAGAGATTGTTAAATAACAGTTGTATAGTTTCTGAAACATTCCATAAATTAGGAGCAAGATAAATGTAAACTTAAACCATCCACATCTCCATGGAGCACTAGATGATGTGAAGAAATATTTTTGTTTGACCTTTTAACAAGTGCTTTGTGTAAATTTTCTGAGTATTTTCTATCTTTTATCTATATAGTTAACTGAACGTTTGACTAATAATGTTAAATAATTTGTTAATACTGTTAAATGATTTATTAATAATGTTAAATGATTTATTAATAATGTCAAACAATTTCAAGTGTTTTCTTTGGTATTTTACATACCATCAATACTCGCTTATACGCCGAGCCCAACTGGAGACCTCACAAAGACAGATCTACACCTTGTTAGGAGTAATCAGAACAAAGTACATAGACCCTGATCTTCCAGTACCTTATGCAGTGGCAGATCATGGTCTTAGTTGTTTACATTGGACTTGACCTATATTGAGTATATATTGTAGTTGTACATTACTTGGGTAATCCAGGAAGTAAAACGTCCATTGATACTCAAGTACAGATAAGCTGCCACGGTATCAGACTTCCGTAATCTTGTTTTAAGATTAATTAATTATATATGTATACTCTTCAATTGTGCACCTTTTTATGTGATTGGGGAACATTTTATGTACCTTTGTCCCCCTATAATGATAAACATATGTCAGGTCGTTAAATTTTAGGCAGACACTGACAGTTTGGGATTAAGGAATGTCAATGGATTCATTTAAGGTATAGCGCTGTCTATTGTTGAGAATCTTGCGCTGCCCCGCAACAGTCCGTCGGCCTGTGCAATAAACCTGGAGTAAAGTCACCAAACTTTGTAGAAGCTATGGCATCCACAAAAGCAGTAGGGGTTAGATGTGATGAACCATCAACTCAAATCTAGTTGTCTTAGCATTTACCACTTAATATATCCACGTGATTTCATTTATTTTCGTGGTTATCAGATTTGATGGTTTGGGGATTTCTGAATCATATGTGGCTTATTTTTTGCTGGGTCTTAAGTTCATTGTTTGGAGCATTCACAAAATGATTCACAAAAGATTATGAAAATCACAGAATACCTTCTTACTACATTTACTTTACTTGAAGCTTGAAAACAAGATTGGTTACTTTTATTCTCTGAGAAATATCTACATTTCTAGTATTTTCCCGACAACAATAATAGCAAACGTACATAGGGAAAATATAGGGAAAACATATCTTTATTCACACACTCATACACACAGACGCTAGTAAGAATCTTTGTACTAAAGTAAAAACTCTTGAAGAAAGGTCAATATCCTGCTTTTTGAGATAACCCTTTTCCCAACACAATATGATCTCAATACAGTCGGTATCACAGTAGAGGGAATCGCAAAATTATCTTACAAAATAAATCCATGTATTAATAATCTGGTCGTAAATGACAGGTAGTCTCCCAAAACAAATGTCTTTCAAATTTGGCTTTAATGTGCATAAATTATCTTACATTATAAAAGCTACTACAAAATAATGGTTTGTTCAAGCTTTCGAATGTTTTCTTTATAAATAATAAATCATATTAGCATATGGACAACTGTGCTTGTAATCAGTATAACTCTGAAACAAGTATACGTCATTGGATGTCTTTTGGCAGGTAAATTGCCAATTATACATGTCCCTCAAAGGTTTCATCTGTTAACTATCACTTTAGTTGGAATTATTGCCATTTACCATTAATATTATATCTTCATTACAGCAGAACTTTTTAACCAGATAAACACTAGCTGAAGAACCATTCAACGTATTCTGATGAAGTTTGATATGTATACGTGTTTGAGTGAGTTTGTTTTCAACTCCATTTTGGATAGAGCTATGACCTTTAACGGTTAACTAGATATCTTAACATGGGATGATGCTTGTAATCAGCATATTCTGAAGCAATTTGGAATTGATAATGTCTTGTAGGCTTACATGTGCCAGTTGTGGAGTTCGTCTTCTTTAAAAGAGTTATGACCCCTAATTCATTGTCCTCCTGACTTTGGTGACTTTAGTGTCTGCAGCATAGCTAAAATAGGCTTTTTTGGATTTCATATTGTACAACTTTGTACAGTTCTATTTCATGTTGAAAATTCCTAGAAAATATATAATATCTCCAGTGCATTGTTACGTAAATAACAGAAATTGCAAGGAGTTTTCCCAATCAAATACAAAAATACAATTTTCAACAGAGTTCATGTCGAAATCACACAAATATAAATAAATGATGAAACAACTAGGTACTCTTAACTTTTTCTTTCCCCACTACAGTTTCAGTGTGTGGATTACGCATCCACAGGCTGTCATCTCAGCAACTCAAGTGAATGATATCAGGCTCACCTGGCCCTCTTGTTTAACAGTTTGTCCTACATGTTTTGAAAACAGTAGAGTTCCATCTGTCTGTTCATCACACTTTCCTTTAACTTTCAAGCTGCTTGAGATTAAGAGATGAAATTTTGTATAATGTGTACTTATACATCATCACCGGAAGGTGTGTCATGTAGGACTTTGGGATTCTATCGACAAGGTCACAGACCTTCTTCTTTTTTACGTTTTCCACCACACTTTGCCCTCCATTCTATATCTTTACAGCTGTCTGTGTGTCATTACTATAGTGTTACATACTATATTCGGAGTGTTGTCCTCAATGTTAAGGTCAAAGTTCAGTATTTAATATTTCCAATAAACTTACGCATCAGCCCCGTACCTATAAAGTTGTTTCATTTAAGAGCTGAATCTTGGTATTCATGTACATTATAACTAGAAGGTTCGTCTCCACATTGGGTGTGTTCTTGGGCAAGATCACACATCGGTATTGTTTTTTTTTTTTTCCATGACACTTTCTTTCTCATTGAATAACTTCAGAGTATATTCAGATTTAGTGATGCAGCTTGATATGCATACATGTCATTGTAAGCAGATGTGTTGTATGCCATATTAGGAGTCTAATCTTCAGTGTTAGTTTCATGATGTCATGTCATGAATTTCTATTATACTTTCCCTTACATTCAATAATTTTAAAACCATCTGAGATAAAGGGATGAAATTTGGTTTAACTATATATCATTACCACTGTTCTCCATTGGGTTGTGAAAGTTTCAGTCCAGGAATCTTCCTTGGAAATAAATTTTGGTTCCAGCCCTAAAACTGGAAGTACCAATAACAATACTATTTTCCATGCAGTAATTCAAAACATTATGCGTGTAATATTGTGTCATCATCATCATCATCATCGTCAGATGTTTTGTATTATTGTATTATAAACTGAGGCAGTTGATAAGCGTGGTCATAGTGATAATGACGTAATAACTATAACAATTTGCAATGCCTTTACCTGGTCATTTTTTAATTTTGTGTGGAGCTACTGTAGAAGGAATCAAGGAATAGATTACATTTTTTTTCTGCATGATTTATTTCATTAGCTTAATTCCATTTGAAATCAATAACGTCTCCAAGAAACTGGACTTAAAAACAAATGACCATATTCCATTGAATTTTTCTATTTCATCTTTAAGAAACACAACATGCTACATTTACTTTTTTCTTAAGTAAGCTGTAACAAAGTTTTCCATGGCAGGTTTTGGATCAAAATCTTTAAACTGTGGACCGGGTGTTCATTAGGTTGACAGTGCTTGTTTCCGTCCACAGCTGCGACACAATGCGCATAATATTCCTTTGTATCACTCTTTTTTCGATTTTTGGGTGTATCCTATTCCATGATTCATTCCACAAATCTCTCAATCTCTTTGGCGTTCTCTTTTGACTTTTCAAAGCTAGATGCAGCTTCTAGTTTCTGTCGTCCTGCCAGACGAGAGTCACGCTTATCTGGAGCCTTACGCTTGACACCAACGTTGTTTAAATAAATTGCGTAATGATGCCATCGAAAAAGTACACATGTTATTCACTTGAAAACAAGAGTAGATATGAAAAAATAACACCAAAAACTATATCCTTATGACGATTTACATGGGACTTCATATTCGTCCAACACATAAAATAAGTTCCATACTCTTGGCATTATTTACCTAAAAGCAGTATATGAATATTAAGACTTCATGAGTCTGAAATTGTGTGACCTTGCCATGACAGTCAGTTGACAAAAATTCCGACAATTTGCTTTAGGTAGACAAATGAAATTTGCTAAGGCTATTTTGTATTATCATGCAGATAACCTGACAAGATTTGCAGGCCATGGCAGCAATTTGTTAATTTTGTTGAACTAATTTTGAAATATTTGAGACTTGGACGTATTTGGAACAAAAATTGTTAGCAAAAACTATTTAACTTTGTCAAAAACCTTTGGCATGCATATTTATAGGCATATGTCGACAAATTCTTTAAATTTAATGCCATCATAGCAATTTTTCTACATTTTTTAAAATATCGTTTTGACTTAGACTTAATTTGATGAGCAGTGTTTTACAAACACAACTCTTTCTTTTGATCCAAGAATTTAGCCCACTACCACATCTTCTGCACAAATATAAAACTCGTCCGAATAGTTGGAAATCTTAAGCTTTCTCGGCAACTTGCACTGACCAAATTATTTTTGCCTGATAAGAGGATAACTGTCCAGACCATACAAATCATGGACTTGCTGCATCAAAGTACTAATAAAATTGCATTTTATTCACCTATCCATCACAATTTTCACTTCCTATCTATAAAGTATCCGAGTGACATTTTTAATGATGGTGAGGGGGAGTGAGAGTGGTGGATGGGTGGCAAGAGACAAGTTTTTGAGAGAGAGAGACAGAGAGAGACAGAGAGACAGAGAGAGAGACAGAGAGAGAGGCGAAGGTTAATTTCTCTGTACATTGTGTATGGGAGAGAATGACGTTGTCATTTAGAACATATTATTATAGTGAATCTTTTTATACGTTCATGAGACAATGAGATGGATGGGCCCAAGGAGGCTGAGTGGTCGAAGGCCCCCGACTTTACGTCTTCACAAGTCACTGATATCTTGTCACTGTCCACTTAGGTTCGAGTCTCAGCCTCTGCCAACGTGGGTATGTGAGAAAGTTTCCGGTCGCTTCCTGTGGATTGGTGGTTCTTCCCGGAGTTATTCTGGGTTCTTTCGTCACTAAATGTCACGTATAGCTTATCATGTGCTGAAAAATGTCGCTAAAAATAACATCAGCGTTTTGGCTCCTGAATACACATCTTTTCCAAACACTGCTTTTCCAACAAAAGCTCTTCCATTTAAGGCCGTACCAAGCAAAGTGGTGAGAGCAGTCCTTTTGCAATGTACCTGTGCTCTAGTTTCATATTGTTTATCATATTTTGTTTTCATGAATTAGATACTTTTAACATTAATCTACACTAAACAGTAGTGAGAGTGCTGAAGTTTCAACACAACAGCAATTTTACAGTATTGTATTCAGTCTGTGGTATATCAGCGATAATATCTTTGCAGTCAGCTGATTGATAAATACCTTTTAGTTCTAAACAGAGGTAAGTGATGTTTCAGTCAATATGGTAGTATCCCATTGTAAAGATTCTGTCCACTACCTCTTCATATAATACAGTAATTATGGTCATGAATCTTATTTATTTTGTTACATTTTAGTTTATTAGTGCTGGTTCTACATCATTTCATTTAAGTTCCAAGCCAGTTGTAATGTGATTTCTTATCATTACCTGTTTTGCATGCACTGTTATGACGCAGTCTTATCGAAACATTCCTCATAAAGCTCCCACACTTAAAACAGTTTTGTTACAGTTTTGTTGGAACGTCCCTAACTACTGGATTCCCCACTTATAACATGAGTTACATTTATGACCCCAAACTACTTTGCGATAAAGAGTTCGCAGTGTATTTGACATTCTGATAGAGAGTAGTGTATCTGTTATATTTCTCTGCACCACATCTGATTACGTTGGTGAAAATTAGCCCCATGTGATTGGATTGGAATGATGTATAAACATTTGTCAGTGTTAAATACATGTAGTTAGTATCTATTGGGAAGTTTACATAATCATTTCATTTGGGTCCAAGCTTAATCTATATGAATGTGAGTAATTTTATCAATAATCCTTCTAAACAACTTATCTTTATATCAGGACGTGTTGTGTTTTGACCAGATTATAGTCCAGACTCTGTGGATAGTTATCCACACATGATATCATGTTGTACATTGATTAAGGTGGTAAGCAATGCAAAACTAGAGTAGCATGAAGCATACACTACCAAGTACATGAATATTGAATGCATTCTTTTCATATATTATTATTTAAGCCAAAGTGCACCTTGTTATTCAAATGAATGTGGGAGCAATAAAACACTTGATGTTCGGAATACACCTATATTCATCACACACACAATTCTCAGGGATTTTACTACTTCTACCCCTCTGAGTTCTGTCCATTACTGAGGTCATAGGGTTAGGAAGTACATGTATGTTTTCTAGTATCTTTTTTACATATATTGTTAGAACTCCATTCCCTCATGGCCTTTATTGGTCAGTTATTTACTGATTGGATTACAACAATAAAATCTGGTTTATATTACCTTTGGAAATATTTTTTCACAGATTTAAGAAAAAATGGTAGAATCAACATACCGATACTATATCTTAGAGGAGATTATTTATATTGGAAGTGTTCGAACAATACTAGATAAGCGTCTTTAGTAAAATCGTCTGCTGTTAAATTATAAAGTGCACACACTGTGGATTACGGAAAATCTACTTCTCACGATCGACCTTAATCCTTTCATTCAATATCTATCTCGGATCGGAGGTAGTAATCGTCGTGGACTGTCCACGTCGTCCCTAGTAGTGTGTGTGTGTGGGGGGGATTAAGTTTTCTTGCCCCAGTTCGTTATGGCTAGGCAATTTTTCTGACGTTCGCTTTGTCACGGACAGGGCTGTAAAGATGTTCAAGATAATTAAAAACTAATTTTTTATTCTACGTTATGCGTGTTCATATTTATGTATTTCTAGCTCGGTCACCACAAAAAATGTTACTACTGTATAGCTTGTACATGTAATGATATGAATTTAAAATCTGCCATGGTCGGGTTTACGGTATTGGAGTTTCTCTCATCTGTGTGTTTGATGTGTCTACCCACGGAGCGAATTTCACATAATCAAAGAGGGGTCACACACCATACTGAGTGGACGTCCACTAGTCATTGTGGGCACTTAATCCCTTGCCCCACTATCGACATCGACTGGATTGAGTTGCTAATCTATAATTCACAATGTGTGTAATATATAAGGTAGGTGAGCATTATCAGGGCGCACTTAGGCCTCTTGTCAAGATCTTGTTGCCCTTAAATGTGAAAAAGAAAAGATGCATGCTGTGATTCGCAATGGCAAAACATGTCCTTGTTTCAAATTAAGTTTAATCAAACCTAATTTATCCTTAGAAGCTGTTATTGTAGCAACGTAATTTTCTTGATAAGGAAAATATGATGTAGACCAAGGTAGAAACATAATAAAACATAAGATAAAACGACGAACCGGGATTTTGGCGCTACTACCCATCAATGCAGGATCAAGTAATGGATTTTGAGTCCAGTCACTTCATACTGAGATTGTGATTTCACAACGTGTGAAATGACAACTCCCACCCGTTACCACTGGGTCAGGCTGGAAGTTGGGATATTATATGATGTCAAGGTAGTCTTTCTCCATGAGCTGTTTTTGTCCCCAAATGATTTTTTTTTCAAATTGAACAAGTCCCACAATTGCAAATACGAAAATAGAACTAATTACTGTGATACATATTTGTGTTAACACTAACTTTATCTCTTTTCTATAAATGGTGAGATATTTGGTATCACTTTTCATTGGCAATGGCAGAATTAGAAATTGAAATGTCATAGGTTTTTAAAGTTATATAACTTCGACATTAGTGGCTTTTGACCCTGATATACACGTACCTGTTGTTACTGGCTTCACTGCCTTAGCATAAGACCTTAAAAGGCAAAACGCCATATTCCACATAACTATTGCTTTTTATAGTGATATATTGTTATGGAAAAAATACAGCAGAAGCTGATTGCAATAGCTGTTAAGACCAAGCTATCTATAGCTTTTACATTGATGTAGAAACCTCTTGTAGTATAAAATTGTATTTCACGTAGTTCAGTTGTCTTTGTAGTTAAAGCGCCTCATTTTATTTTGGACATGTGAAATGGTCTAATTTTAGGGTCAATTCTGGGCGAGAAAAAAATTAGAATTTCTTCTAACTATTGACAAATTGTTGCTGAGAAGTCAAATATAAACTTTGGTGTTTAAACACCACCACATTACCACACTCCATATCAGGTATAAAGAAAACTTTTTCTTAAGTTCCACGCTGCCAAATTATAGAAGAAATGAGTTCGAATTTGGGTTAATTAAATGACCAGTTTATTGCCTGAACAAGTGTTTTTTTTAATACTAACTCGTTTTTGATGTGTTTCTAGCAACCACGTCAAATTTTGCATGTTTTAATTCAATCTACAGAAGATGTATGACTTGATAGTAAATCTTTGTTTTCCCCGTTGCAGTGCTGTTGGTAAGACCTGTCTTCTGATCAGCTATACCACCAATGCCTTCCCAGGGGAATATATTCCTACTGTGTAAGTATATAAGTGGAATGTAAACTTAAAATCACATGAGTTTGGGATCTTTACTTTTCTTATACTGATGGTATTGATATCTTGATTGTAGGACTATGACGCAATACAAAGATTGTATATCTCTTCTTTATTGTATTATCAATTTAGGGCAATTTCGACGAAGTCAGAGAGCCCTGAAGTAATTATGTCTGTACATCCATCAGTTTATTTGTCTGTACATCCATCTATTAATAATTTGCTTTATGCAATACGCTTTACTTGGAATTATTGTATTTTAACCAAATTTGGTATGCAAATATATATTCATAAGAATTCAAACGAATTTGAATTTTAGCCTTTTGTGCCGTTTAGTGGAGTTATGGCCTTAGTCCTCCAAACGTTTGTTTTCAAAATTTAACTTTACCAAGGATTGTTGGATTTCAGACAGTTTTAACATGCATTGTTATATTGATGAAACCTTGAATGACTATTGCTGTTGTTCCTCCACTTTAACTACAGGTGTTATGCCACTTGATTCCCCATCCTCCTGAACATGATTTCTAGAACAGATGGAGTCGAGGCTTGCTTGATTTTACGCAAATGCTGTATGTGGCTTCATACTGGTAAGACTTTGAACGAGTTTGATTTCCTGCATTTGATTACACATTTACACGAGCTATGCCATCTAAATGCTCCTCCTACTTACTTGGGTTTCTGCGTCATAACGTTTCTAAGGATGGTTGGATTCCAAGTAAATGTGGCGTGTGATTTTATATTGATAATACCTTCATTGAGATTGATGTCCTGCATTCCAAGACATGATTTACACAACTTATTCTTCTTGATTTCCAATCCTCCTGGCTTTGATTTTTAATGCATCATGTTAGCAAGTGTTATTGGATTTCAACCAAATTTGAAAGACCAACAGTTGAATGAGTTTTATTCCAGTATTCCAGGCTGTTATTCTGAAGAGTTATGGCAATGATTGTCTTTTCTTCCTAACTTTGGTTTTGCAGTATCACAACTGTATAAAAGGATTTTTGGATTCCAGTCAGATTTGGAGTCTGCCTTAATATCAATAAGTCCTTGAATGAGTCCTTGATTTTTAGTGTTGACAACAAGATTTACAGACGTTCTGGTTCTTCATTGCCTGTCCTCTTAAATTTGGTTTTTATAGCATTTAAAGGTGTTATGGCCCCTGAATAAACATCTCCTGAATTTGGCTTCCCAGTACATCTCATCTCTCTAAGACCCTGCATAGTGAATTGTGTGACAGTAGAACTTTGTGATGCAACAAGAAATGTATGCATTTCAATAGAAAGTGAAACCAAAATGTACATTTACCATTCAGGCCATGGAAAAATTAAATGACTATCTGAACATCTATATGAAAATATAAATTGTATGGGTTTCACTCTACAGTTTCTGACGATGTGAAATAGTTGCCTACATGTAACTTGCAAAGGCTATCTGTATAAAGATAAATAGATCCATGGTCAAGGAAAACAACTATATAAAATTCACCATAGAAAAGGCTATGGTTGAAACAGTTGTAATCAACATGTCAGTGTAGAGCTGTGAAATTTTTCCGTGCAATTATTTAAGACTTTTACCAGCACTCTGTAATTCAAATAACAGATACCCAGACTGACCTATTGGTTGCGTGAAATTTATTGTGTCTATTAAACCTCATCGAAACAAGAAGAAATAGCTGAACTGGCTCAAAAAGTTCAGTTTGGTTTCTGCAGTATTTAGATGTGTTACGGTCCTGAACAAGCATCTCCTAACTTTGAAATCCCAGCGCAATGTTATCTATGAACCTTGTTGAGTGAGTTGTAATCATTGGTCTTTCTGATACACCCATCACAGATAAACCTGGTTGCATGCATTTGTGGAGGAAATGAAACGAAAAACGTACCTTTATAACACATGCCAAGGAAATAATCAATTACCTATACAAATATTTGCATGCAAATATTAATAAGTAGTATGGGATCCTCTCTGCAGTTTCTGACGATGTCATTGTTTGACATAAATGGCAGGATCTGTCACGCTGAAATAGTCAGTATCCTTCATATACCTTCCCGACCGTACCTATCGGTATGCAGATAAATAGATCCGTGGTCAATGAACACAACGTTGGAAAATAATCGTCGAAAAGGCTACTGAAACAGTTGGAGTCAACTTGTTACAAGAGGTGTGAAATTTCAGTGCAATTACCTGAGGAAAATTTCCGCTTTGTAATTCAAACAGCAGATACCCATACTATCCAATTAGCGGTAAGAAATTTATAATGTTCCCCAAACCTTACTGAAGATCGCAGAAATACGTGAAGTATGTTTGTGGTGATCCCCGTGATCACTTAAAAGATATTAAAAAGTATCATTTGTTGGTATGTACCATTTGTTCGTATATACCATTTGTTGGTATGTACCATTTGGCGATTCGGAACAGCAGAGAGAACAGTATTTAATTGAATCATTAAATCATGGAACGAATCATGTGGGGCTTTTGTGGTTATTAAATTGTTTGGTATTTAACTACAAAAGAACCATTGAGCACATATAATTATTAGTGCTGAGGCAATGAGAGTGTGCAGTCGTGCCATGGGCCGTACCAAGGCAGATGGTCCAAACTAAATATAGTATGCTAATAATTCTTCATAGATTGTATGTAGCTTTAAGCATAAGTAAGGGATTATTCAAATCTTTGGAGTATCTTATGCTTGGAGATTATTAAGCCGTTTTGGCTATAAATAGAGAGGAAGCCATGATAGCTCAGTTGGTAGAGTTTTGTACTCGTAATGCAAGGCTTACGGGTTTAATACCGATCCATGCCATCGCGGGTCAGCTGCGTGTCATAAGAAAAATGCACTTAGCTCCCATTTCCTCGGCATGAAAACAGCCAGTAATGTATTAAAAATTTCATTTAAACAGACAAAACACACAACGACAAAAAATAACTTCAGAAATAAATGAACGTTAATGAAGTAAACAGTTAATCGGAAGATAAACAGATACATAAAATGCAGTTCAGATTGCGATACACAAGACAGTAAATTCAGATAATTGCATGGTCAGGTGCATTTGCAGTTTCTCAAACTTGTGTTGACCAGAAATATTCTAGCAGAAATGTCAGCCTGATTATCTCCAACTTTAGAGATTTTCAGATTTACATATCCACCTTTACTAAAACTCTTGCTATCTGGTGTTAGTGTTTCATAGCTTTGTCTAGAAATTTTATCAGATAAAATGATTGTGCAGGGTGTCGAGTCCAGATAATTTCACCATGTATGTCATATAGCTTGCCGTATGTTTCAGCTGAGCAGTACCACGCGATTAGTTGACGAGATATCTTCTCTTTTGCATCTGGTCATTTCTCAACCAGCTAAAAATGAAGTTGCTGAAAAATTAAAGTTAGCAGTGCCGAAATCCTTGGATTTTGTTTTTTGGTTTAAAAACGTATTGTACTGGAGCTGATATTCCAAAGACAGTACTCCAACCAACCCTATTCACTGCATACATAATGTAGTCGAATCAGCTCAGCATAACAATTAAGGTATAATTACAAAGTAAAATATTCAAACTTTTAAAATAAGGAACATGCAAGCAATCACTCAGTATAATTTATCTTATCTGTGTGATGTTGTCTTGTACTGGGAAATTTGAAAAAATATATACAGACATGTTTTATTGATGATAAATTAAAACTAAAGTCAGAATACATATATGTACGTGAATTCATCAACTTAATGCACATTTGTTATCACCCAGATTTGATAATTACTCAGCCAATGTGATGGTGGATGGTAGACCAATAAACTTAGGATTGTGGGATACAGCAGGTCAGGAAGACTACGACAGACTGCGTCCACTTTCCTATCCCCAAACAGTAAGTTTATACTAAAATGTAACACAAACATGTATTGGAAAAGTTTTGATAATTCAGATAAAGATAGTGTCCCTAAACCTGATACATTGTCTTGCATGTAAATAGCAATAAATAGTTGCCATTTTCTGAAAGCATCAGCAGAAGTGTTTACATTGACACATACCCTATATATTCAATTATAAGTTGGGCCCAAACATCAGAAACACTCGTATGCTATCACATAATGTGCTGACAGATCAGAGTCTGTGCTGTTTGTTCTGCTAATTACTCCTAGAACACTGCATAGACTCGGATCTACCAGTGCATAATGCAAAGGCACAGCTGGGTCTAAGAAATTTGCAGCTGAAAAATTGACTTGAAGCAAGTCTGTGCTTACAAAAAACCTAGTTTTGAAAGTTACATATCTTCTGCATATTTGAACTTAAACATTTAAGATAATACTGCTATAGTTTCTATACTGTAGTTCCAAAGTTTGAACTCTGATATTCTAGGATTAACCATAAAATGTTCTTGCCACATTCTGTGGAATAAGTATTTATTTTAACTATTATTTCTTCAACTGATCAGATGAGTCTCGTATCATTTAGATGGAAAGTTTTGCCATGTACATTGTTAGATATACCCAATTGTTGTATAGTTTACCTTGATATGGAATAAAAGCGTAAAGTCACTCCCATTAATAACAGTATATTGCAATAATACATGGGTCTACACAAGTCTGATAAATGATGTTAGATTGTAGCTGAATCAGATCTATACAGGGCTATCATCTAACTTGTTTTTTACTGCTTGGATATTTAAGCAAGTGGAGAAAATCAACTTACAAAGTCCTTTTTCTACTGGCACATTTTTAATTGTGTTAATCTTACTGTTATCCAGGAATTTCAGTCAGTTTCAGTTCTATATTTCATTAACTTTTTGAATTTAAAATATACCCGTACGGCTGAAATGCTAGTGGATGAACTGGTCTGTAGTGACATGTAATTTAAAATCAATATAACTTTTCTTTAGTGGGTGTCCATTCACATCTATGCTGGCACTAGCAATGAATTTAGTCGCTGAAGGTGATAAAACCTCTGTCAAGCAATGAAAACATTAGATATTTGTGATTGCAATGTAAAGTTCTTGACAACTGTAGGTGTAACATGTTTTTGATGTTCAAGTCAGAAGTAAGGAAAGGAAGATTTAATTTATTTTAAGGTTTGGCTAATGACAAAACGTATGTGCCAATATACAATTATTTGTGGTTCAATGAAATAGATTTTAATCTGAAAAGAAAAGTAATTCAGAAAACATGGGTATTTATTTGAGTAAATGCTGGAAGATAATGAGGGAACGCTGAAGTTAAATGAGAGTAAGATCCGAAACGGAAACTTCCATGGTGCAGCACATTTCAGGTTAACAAGATATTCATACACGCTCATGTTTTCATCAGTTATTTGAACTCATGATAAAATGCTAATTGTAGTAATGTAAGTGACGAGGGAAAATATGAACATAAGGTGCAGACAACAAAGTTCAGGTGGCGAAACGGTCCAAGGAAATTAGATTCGCTTATTTTTTAAACGCTACTAGTGCATTATATACTACTATTTTCATTTGATCTAAAATTTTGTCTGCTACCCCCACCCCACCCCAAGATTTGGAGGCAGGAGGCCACAGTCATCCCTGCATTTGGGATCCTAAGTGCAATAATGAGCTGATTGAAAAGTTTTCTATGGTTCATACAGACACAGTCAGCATAGAATCTGAATTACAGGTTAACTAGGATGAACATTACCTTACGCATTAAAAAATATTCGGATGCCTTAACATACCCTAAAAACAGCATGACCTTGATAGTATTAGCCTTTGCATTTACACACACGGTTAATGGTGTGTATTCAAAGTCCATTGTCCGGCATATTTATACTTACTTAATAATAATTATGAATATACAAATGGCACTTACTCTTCTTATTAAGAGAGGTTTGTTTTCAATCATCTGTACCGTAAAGGCAAAAAATAATATGTACAGTGTTCATTAAATTGTTCTGAAGGGGGCTGAAAATAATTATGTACTATAGTCTAGCCTGTATCACATAAACAAAATGTTAAGGCTAAGTAAATAATTTATAGAAAGAAAAGTATTTTCTACAATACAAGAGATTATTCGCATACACTTACCATTAAATAAGCACATATAAATCTCTGTCAATGGTGTCTATTAACAGGACACAAATTTCTCCGGAAAATAATTACCTCATCACATTACATTAGGATAACCTTCTATGTTACCTCCCAATACAGCACTCCCAGAAAGACGGAAACATTTCTTTATTTCTACACATTATATCGACAAATGGAAGCAACTCTTACAGATTTACTCCCCTTCCTACCCTAATAGATAGCTACTGGTATATTCGGTTTATGTCAGTTTGTCAATTCAGTTTCAAGTGCTAAGATATCCTCCAGACATTGCAGTTAATTCCACAAATTACATAACTTAAATTTATCATCCACGTCTCCTTTTTGGTGGTACAGTTTCTTAATATACTGTTTTATATGCTGTACCTAAAATTTTTTGTCAAAATGGTGAATTTAATTGATATATTTGAAATTATTGTTCGTTTGTTTTCGTTGCATTTGACTTCCAACGGTGGAATATCATCCCGCGATTTGTCTTTAGGCAAGTACTCTAATTATTTCCCATTTTAATAATGAGTCTATGATGCATAATATATATATATATATATATATATATATATATATATAAGTGTGTTAAGGTTATATATATATATATATATATATATATATATATATATATGCAGGCCAAATTGTTGTATGTGTTGTATGCGCCAGTTTGTATATGCTCTTTCATTACAGCAATGGCAGTACACGACAACAAATGCATGAGAGTAGGGTACGTTTACGAAACGTGCCTTCTCTGTAGCAATTGTTCTGCATCACACACTTGCAAAGCGTGTGCAGTGTAAACAGAGAATATGGTCTAATTTCCTTACAGCTAAAGGGCCGCATAAAAGAGCAATATTGATGTTTTGTCAGCATGGATACTAAGCCTACGTAAAACACTAGAATCTCTCACAAGTTTCATCGGGGAGGGTGAGGTGCCCCCTCCATCGCCATGACGATTCAAAGGGCAACGTTCTTGCCCGACGTGAGGGCGTATTATTATTCTCGTACGGCCGGCCGGACTGAACAAACTGCAAATAAACTTGTATGGACCGACAAAAGGCCGTTACACCCGACCATCCTGACATTTATCATCCGCAGTATGTCTTTCTGACGGTCAACCAACCGGTCCAGCCTTAACAACGTACGATATACGACACAGTGGTCACAATTCGCTTATCAAAGACTTTTGAGTCGGCCGGTCATCGACGTATTCAGGTAGCTAAAGTATCTTATGCCGAACATACCGTAAAACGAAATCGATCTCTCGGACGAAACATGAATATACGACTTCATTGCGAATCAACTTTATTCATAAAACCGTCCGGCCGCGCCAAACCGACACTCTAGAATACCACCACTTTTAACGGCATATCCTATGCAAACAATGATGCATGTCGAAGAAATGGTATCATTGCAATTGGAATGCTGTACCAGAGACTCGAGGTGTACAAGTGGTGGATAATACCCAACTAGACGAAGGTGATGAAATTGAAATGCCTGATTCTTCTGTTCCGACAATGTAACGGACGGACCGCAGCTTAATGGAAGCTATAGAAGATATCTATCGCATAACGCCACCACTTTATTAAAAGGTTATCAGGCGGTCTGGCAAGTTTTCAATACAACCTTTCCCAGCTAGCGAGGAAAGTTCTATCAACTATCTCACTACTAGACTCCTTGGCGATATTTCGCTTCGCCGAGAAGGCGGGAAGTGATTACGCGTGGAATTCGATGAGCCAAAACGGCAGTGTCGTAAATAAGGCTTCGCACTACACAATGGCTAAGACCCTGACGGCCTCCTGCAAAATAGACTTGGTCATACAAGATGCATTCTTGCACTATTCGTCTCTAAAGTTCAGCATGCGGCGAACTGGCTCACCTTCCCGTTTTGCGTTCCCCTACTTAACTAAGATCGAATTGAGAAGCAGGCTGCAAACAGTTGCCACTACATTCTCAGAGCAAGCTTCCTTATTCGGACGCCATATTCAGGGATCGTTCCAATATAAGGGACAATTACCAGCAGGGATACAATACAGGTAATTTCAAAGACGATAGAATAGCCATGTTCAGGAGAATTATAGGTGGTCATACACCCCTACTTCTTGCCGACAGGCAGGGAGGGGAGATAGAAAACAACGTTTCTCCTCGATCAAGCCTCCTGCCACCAGTCAGTGACTTAAATTTTCCCCGCCCGCTGGCACCCCACCTGTGGGCGCCAGACTCCTTCTTTTCCGTCAGGCTTGGATCAACCTCTTTCCGCAAAACAACTTAGTAATTCAAGTCGTTGTGAGGGCCTCAGAATATTGTCTATCAGGCATCCTCCACTTTCAACGCCCTCTTCAAGACGATTCTATGAGATTGAATATTCCCAAGCAGGATATAAATATTTTACCCGTAAAGCGAGTGGTATAAATTGTTCAAAATAAGCACACTTAATGCTTCTACTCCAGATTGTTTCTGGTGACGAAGACCAACGGCAAACTGAGAACTGTGATCGACCTCATCAGGCTCAACCAGCTCATTTTGACCCCAGAATTCAAGATGGAGACAGGGAAAGTCCGCTCGTTTTTCAGTGCAAAGCGACAACTACTGCTTCGACCTGTCCAACGCGTACTTTCACATATCGATCCATACGACATCAGGCAAATATATTCACTTCGCCTATCGGGGCATAATATATAAATTATGTGTTCTTCCTTTCGGCCTCAACCTAAGCCCCTACCATTTTGCAAAACATCAGACTGAGAAATCTCTTGTTTCAAGATCTCTTCCACAGTGACGGTGGCGTACCTGGACAACAGGGATACCCCTCTAAAACCCACAACCGGAATTCACAGTTTGTACAGATGCCAATCTGTCGGGTTGGGGAGCACACTTGCTACCAGACTTTAAGATGGTCAACGACAAGTCGGCATGACGAGAGATGGATCTTCAAGTCAACCTGCTGAAGAATAAAGCCATCCTCAATGCATCCAACAATTAAGAAGAACGCCTACACCAACGTACGGTCCTAACACTGTCATGGATCAACGATCTGAACCACATGGCGTACACTGACCCAAGAAACAGGTACGCCTCATGAAATCGGCATACACTGACCTCTCTAAAAACACAAGTAAGCCTCATCAAAATCTCTGTTCATGAAATACGTGGCATTTTAAAGCAACATATCCATTCGAGACATAGTGGAGTTATTTGGATGGTATGTCCAGACTACTTTATCCAGTTTTTATCTATTGGACTTTGCCGCGCAAAGAAGAGAACTGAAACTCATCGGGCTAGTGGTAGATGCACAAACCTGTGACACCCCCACCCACCCACCCCCGGCTTATGACAGCACAACCTCTTACCGAGAAGGTATTGGCTACTTTCACTGGATTCGTCTGGGAAAACATTTAAAGGCGAGACCAACTGAGTGCACAGTCCCATAGGGATCTCCTCTCATGTGTATAACAAAAGTATCTTGTTGTGCGAAACTAACATTATGTTCATTCGTTAGTAGAGCAATCATGCTCCTTCTGGATGACAGAGGTAGAGGTAGGATGCTCAGCATTTCCTTCTACTCTTAACTTTTCTCCTAATGCAATGTGATCAAGTAATATATTTGCAGGAGATACCAAATTCCTTAGCAAACTATGTTTCTCCTAGAATGCTTACCTGATCATAATACAAATAACCTCTCCGACTATTCCCGCAATTCAAGTATCTTTTCATGACTCGCTGAAGTAAAAAAAAAAAATCTGGTTTAAACCAGATATACCGATACAAGCCTAGTGGGTAGAGCCTGTAAGGGTTGCTTCGCTTAGTCGAAATAATATATACAGAGAGACGTTTCCTGTCTTTCCGGAAGGGCGGGTTTCGGAGGTATCAAAGAGAGTTGTCCTAATGTAATATGATTAGGTACGTATTATAGGAGATATAATTTATTAAAACAAATTTGTTTTTCATTCAATAACTGGAATCACAAGGCTATGTGATGTTTTAATTTAAGGCCAGATGAGGTTATGGTATGTCCCTTCACCATATGTCCAACTGCGTCCATTAACAGTTGCTATTTTCAGATTTTAAAAAGCTGCCAGACTAAATTCAACCAAACTTGGTAGAAAACACCCTGATGTAAAGGCCTTTTAGGTTTGTGCAAATGATGTCATTCGCAATCAAATATTACCAAAAATAGAAAAGACTAACTTTTCATCGAAAATTGCTGTTTTCACTTTCTTCTCGAAAATCACCAGTGATAGCTGTTTCAAACGAATTTGGCACAGAGCAACATGGCTTGAAGGCCTTTCAAAATTGTAAAAATTATCCAGCTTGCCATCAGATCTGGTGCCATTGCGAAAACTGTAGAAACTTTCAGAAGACTCCTCAAATCCGGCTGAACAGAATTTGATCAGATTTGACCAGTAAACCTATGTTCATTGAAAACTTTGATTTTTTAAGACGTGAAACAAATATGCTATCACAAATGGCTGCCACTACTAAAAAAGTGAAAAAGCTTTCAACCTATTACCTTGAATGTATGGGTTTAAACTCTACTGATGCATTTCATTGGAAGTGCGTTTGGTGCCTCTATCGGATTCATATACATGAGCTTTCGATGCCTATGCACTATCTCCATGCAATATGTTTTGACATTTACATTAAACTCTTGCCAGTTCTGAGGTGGTTTTGATAGTGCCAACTTCAATGAACGCCTCGTATTAGAAACCATGGGAGGTGCGAAAAATGTCCATAACATCAAATCATAGGTTACTATTCAAGATAAAGTTCTAATATGCTATTTAAATATAGTTACTGTCTCACTTCTCTCTAATCCATAATGAGAGCTGTGGACTTTGTTTGGCAGTTTCTAGCGTTTGGATGATGAGATTTAAGACTTCAGCAAGCCAGATAATAGCTCCAGTACAGATGTTTGGCAATACTGACTTTGATAGTTATCAGATTCAGATTACTGATTGATACAGAAGCAGATAACAATCCAATTGATTTTGAGTTCAACGAAGGTTACAGTTGGTCACACTTAATTGATCTAATAGTGAATGAATTCTCTTAGGTCTTTGAAGCATATCAAAATTATTTGGGCAGAAATAAATGTACAGTCATACACAATCGGGTTGTTTCTTCCATAACTTTTCTATAGACACAGATATGTACAAGAAGTGTAAACAATCAAACGTTAGGTAGCACTGAGCCTATACAATACCGTTTAAACTTCCCAGGCAGGTCTATTAGTACTGAATTATCGAGTTCACATGTTTTCAGTTTATTGCCTAGTGCATTTAATGAATTGGCACATGTGGTGTGACAATCTAAACAATAATAGATGATATTGCTAAAGGCCTAAGCGACTTCTCCAAAACCGCTGAATAGAATTTGAAAAATCTTGACATTAAATATAAATGATACCAACTGGCCATTACATATGACCACCATTACTTAAAATAGAAATATTTGAAGGACTACGCATTCCAAAACTGCTTAACAGAATTTGACCAAATTTGACAACCCCCCCCCCAACGTATCCTGTCATAGAGATCATTTCACATTTTGTACATGTGATGCTTATCAACGATCAATTATGGCCACTGATACCAAAAATCGAAGATAAACATTAAACATTTTATTCTTGGAAACTGCTCGGCAGAATTGGACCAAATTTTAAAGGAAACATTCTGGCATTTGTCGCTTTCAAAATTAAAGAAGTTATGTCAATTTGGAATCAGATATGGTCATTATTACTAGATACGGAAAATCCATTGAACCGCTTCCTGTCAAAATGTAAGAACGTGTTATCAGAAGAGACGTTGTTTACAGATTTAACCAAAAATGAAAATAATGGCACAGAACTTTTCTGTAATTAAAAATAAAATCTTGGGCGTGAACAAAGACATCCTGATTCCCCTTCAAAAAAGTATGGTTGTGCCCATGTCCACTATGTAACATGTATGACCACAATTTCATTCTACACACTTAACAGCATATCTCACAGTAAAGTAATCAGTACCAAAAGAAGTTTTCCTTTATGACTCGAAAATTTGCACAGGTTTCTTGTCTTGCTATGGTATTTGTGTGCATCAATGCTTGAAAGCATACTTTAAAGTATTAACAATTGGACATATATTATTTGTTTGCAGAATTGATGATAAATGTTCAAAGTTTGAACCAAAAATCACCTAAAGTTTACAAGCATAATAGTTACAAGCTACCTGGAAAATTTCCCCACGTTTAGCTCTATTGGTAATAGATTAGAAGAGCTTATGGGACTCCATGTTGTCCATGGTCTTGTCATCTGTTTGTCCGTTTGTTGTTTATGTTGTTGTTGTTATAGGGTTTTTCAGCACAAGATAGGCGATACATGGCGGCTAGTATAAATGGTGGAGGAAGAACCCGGGAAAACCCCAGAAAGAACCACCGACCCACGAGAAGCTACTGGCAAGCTTTCCCACATACCCACATTGGTGGAGCCCGAGACTCGAACCCACGCAGACAGAGGTGATTTGTCCGTTTGCAAAAGACAGTTATCACACCAACCCCAAAAGACTACTTGGATCATTGCTGTGAACTTTACACAACCACACATTCATGCCAAGGTCGATTTGGCCCTAAATGAAAATAGATCTTCTTTTTTTTAAATCCATTTATTGCTACTTCTCTTGAATGTACGGGCCTATCAATATCGAGTTTTCACTAAATATTTGTTATGATTCCTTCTTGGTCCTAAATGAGAATGAAGACAATCGGATATCCAATATAGCCAACATGGCAGCCATCTTTAAAATCTTGTTATTGCTACTCCACCTAAACAGAAAGTAATATCGCCATGGGCTTTCCACCAGAATATTTCTTATCTTGTCTAATTGGTCCTAAATGAACTTGATGCTGCTCAAACATCCAATATGACTTACACGGCGGCCTTCTTGAAACTATTGTTATAGCTACTTTTCCTGAATAGATCGTCATCTCAGCCGGGGGTTTTCACGAAGTGGGTCCAAGATGACAATGGCGCCGATCTGATGTGAAATATGGCCACCATGACAGCTATCTTGAACATTTTGTTATGGCTACTAAAATGTGTGGGAATTCGTATTGACATGGAGTGTTTTCTCCAGAAGACTTCTTATGATGTCTAGTTTGTCCTGCGTAAATAATTTGTGCCAATCTGCTTCCAATATAGCCAGCATAGCTGTCATCTTGAAATTGTTTCACAGTGCCTCTTCGACGGAAAGTCATACTTACATGGGCTTTTCACCAGGAGTCTTGTTAAGATATCTAGATAATTCTAAATTAAACTGTTGCTGGCCCATCCTCCAATATGGCCATAATGTTGACTATTTTTAAAATTTTGTTCTTTCTACACCTCCTTAATGGACTATCATATCGAAATCGGGTTTTCACCAAAATGCCTTTAAATAAAAATGGTGCTCTTCAGGCCTTGAAATTGCTTCTTCCATGGAATGGATGGTCATAATCAAATACTTCTTTCATTTGCAGCAAAATACTTTTAATTATGCTTAGCTGGCCGTAAATGAAAATAGTGAAATGTATTAGATCCAATATGGCTACCACAGAGGATGATTTGAAAATGTTGCTGTTGCTGACAAATACTGTAGAAATGGTAGCTTGTGTGGGGTACGGTACAAATTTTCTTGGATTTCATTGTTGCTTCGAACCACCAAATTAAAGACAACGAGCAATTAGCCACATTGGATGAAGCGTGCCCACAAACCCTTTCCTTGCTGTGTTTAGTCACAGAGATTAACGAAGTCACTTTTTAAATAAACATGTTTCTGTAATCAGAAACTTTGATACAACATAACATGTGTTACGTACCCAGCTTATGTGCCCTGATATAGTAGTGCTTCAAATTAAACTTTGATATTATATTGCTACATGCCCAAATTTTGTGTACTGGTATTCTGGGATTTCAACAATGACTTTGGTATGATATTACTGTATACCCAAATTTTGTACACTAATAGTCTAGGATTATAACTAGAACTTTGATATGATATTAATATATGCCTAAATGTTTTAGACTCGTTTTCAGGGATGTCAACTGGAACTTTAATATATTACTATACGCCCGAGTTTTGTACACTGATATACTAGGGTATCCACTGGAATTATGATATGTTTATATACCCAAATTTTGCAAATTGGTAGTCTACGATTTTTAACTCCAACTTTATATGATAATACTATATTAAAAAATTTTGTCAAGTGATATACTAGAGTTTCAACTGAAACTAATGTGTAGTTACATTATATGCCTAACGTTGTGCCACAATATGTTAGAATTTCTGTAAAGCATGCATAAACAAAAATTTATATCATTCTAATGACATTATCACAGGCAAGGCAATGTGTTATATAGAACTATCGCTTGCTTGAAGGATGGATTGATTGGGATTATTTATATATTTCCATTACCAAGTATAGATGGTAGCTATCAGAAGATATATTCAAGATACACATATATTTTTAATGTTCATTTATTTTGTGTATTGATGTTCTTACAGTGCATTAAATGTGAGTTTTCATTGTTGTGGTCTTTTCTTTTCTCTCCTCAATCTTAACTTTGACCCAAACTAGAGAAAAATGAAAACGTTTTAATCTCAACATATTGTCATGGTTATTAGGTTAAACTTTTAATCTCCCAATGATCATTTGCATAAGAAAATTACCTGTAGAAGTTGATTTTAACTAAAATATAGTCGAAGATATTTGATTATTTTCAGAAGATGAATTGTGGCAAACTGAGTTAACATTATCACCAGTTTTCATCCTTACCTTTCCTTTCTTGGTTTGATGCATAAGTAATACAAAGTTTACTTCTATTTACATTACACTTATACCTTTGAACTTGAAAGTTTTATAATACAACAAAACCATATTTTCCATGACTGTTCTTACAAACAAGCAACCCACATAATATTATAGTTTATGACACTTTTGCTTAGAGGCTGTTTAATATAATTATAAAATGTAAATTTACTAACACACAGACAAATTTACTTGTTGTATTTTGTATTGACGATTCGTCATTCTCTTGTCCTTTTGAGATGGATGATGAAGTAGAACATTTTACTTTGCTTTTGTGGAATACAACGTAAATCATAAATATAAGGATTAAAATGTACATGTAAGAAAAACCTCCCGTCAAAATATGTAACTAATGACAACATAGCTACCTACATTATTATATAGCATTCTAATTGAAAATGGAATTTTTAATGGACTAGAACTGACTTAAATGAATAATTAAATGCATGTTTATTTTTTAAGCAGCTGTTTAAGTGATATATACAAGTTTGTTAATTTAAGATTGTCTATGCAAATTTTTAGATATGCATACGTCTTCACAAAAATAGAAGCGATTATTTATTTAGTATTATCGTATTTTATATCTGTCTTTTTTAATGTATTTAGTTTGTAATCAGTGTTTATGTGCTTGTTTTTTATGTTCTTTATTTCTACTTGGTGGCTTGGTAAATATATCCACTTGAAATATATATGCATATATTCTTTCGTTTTCTTTAATATACATAAATCATGCAGCTCTTCTTACATGAAAACTAATGTTAATGCTTTTGACTCTTGCAATTTCATCTATGGCATTAATACATAGAGAATTTTAATGTGTTCAATATGAAAGTTACAGACTACAGAAGGAAAAGTCCATGATTTCTTTGCTTTCTAAATTGACCCCTTAGATAATCATAAATGCAATGACTATTAATTTGCATAATTATATGTTTAGATATTTTCTCCCCACAGAAAATTAATTCCAACTGAAAGGTGACTTGTACTTGTTTCCCTAAACTTTAAGGAACCTGGACTTGAAATATTAACATGAATTGTATAGACTTGAGCAATCCTTCAGTTTAAAGGGGTTGCCTTTAAACAAATCTGCCAATTTGCTGAAACATTCATTGAATTTGTCTTGAAACTCCTTGAATTTTTCTGAGGGAATGCAGAACTTTAAAATTGAATAGAATGTAACGCATTTTAAATTCTGATTTTTTAATACATATTTCCAAAAGTACATAAATAAAAGCATAAAATGTGATAAAATTGGTTTGATGAGATGACACAAAACATAAATGAAATAATGTGAGAATGTTCAGTTTTGGTAATAAATAATAGTCTTTGAAAAGTCCTTGAAAACTTTTTGAACAAAACTAGTTCAGAGCTGAATAAAATATGGTTGATATAAACAAAGTCTTGATACCGAGTTGCAGCAAGTCATATAATGCAGAGATAATGTGTAATGGACTGGGCTCCTGTCTGAACACAAGTCACTGTTGCACAGTCTAGTTTGCTGGCTGGAGCAAAATGGTGTGGATTCTAATCTTCCCAACTGGTAAGCCAGGTTTGGCTACTGTGGTTTGTTCCTGTGCATGGTACTCTACCCCAAATGTTTTGGCAATAAACGACCGACATGTGATGCTGTCCTGTAAAACACCAGATCAGAACAAATACTGTCTGTCAGCCTGTCCAACACAAGCATCACAAGTGATTGGAGAATTAAACGATATTTACCAAGTTAAAGTTTGATGATAACTTCATTGAGATTGTAGTACCATTAGGGATCACATGAGATGACGCATAGATCACGAGACTGGTCAGTCTTAAGAGAAGTCACATTATACAAGATGAGAGACAAGAAGGCTGGGTTTGCATGTGTTCCTAAGGATACTAGCGGTTTAATGAAATTATGAAACTTCAACGTGGTAAGTATGTTTCATTTTCCAGTTTCATTGAACCTTTTGTACCCTAAGGGACCCAACTAGATTATTACAGTATATCGTACAACTGAAGAATAGTATGGTAAAACGGCCAACTACTGTGCATCGTAAAGCATGAAAATTTTTTAAAATGCAAATTCGATTCAACATGATAAATGCATGTACTGAATTTAATGACAATGTTGCCACAAGCACCATGTCTGGAAAGTGTGCACAAGTGAATACCATACTTGTACTATATAGTGTAAAATATCAGTACTGATCCCAGCAGTTTGCGATGTGGATTTAATCCTTCTTGAAATAGTGTCCCTGTCCAGTACACGAAAAGGGCCTGGATACTAACAAATAGATTGGTTTCATTATTCCTAATAATGTTTGTTGTATCGAAATATCTACAAAAGCGAATGTACAAATTCATCTGTCTGGTGCGTAAGCTGCTATCCAAATTAAAACCAAATGATTTCTTGCACATGATTGCTTAAGATAACCTATTACTGTAATTACGGTAAGTCTTAGGACACTATAAGTCTTGGAACTCCCTAAATTATTTTCAAAAGCAATTTTTACTACCTATAAATGTTAGAACGCGACATTATGGGAAATTTATAATGTACTATAAATCATGGGACACCTTCCACATTTGTATACTAATCGATCGATGTATTTTCTTGATCGTAACTTATTAAACAAGGAAAAAGCGACGTTGTAGCTGTTAAGGGACGACCATCATGAATTATTACATGGAAATTTTATAAATTAATATAACTTGTTTGAAAGGTCAATAAGAATATACAAATTTTCTCTGTTTTCTTATCATTTCTAACTTATACAAATATGTATAATTTTTTATTGGACAATGACAAGATAACTCTGTTCTTATTTACGACGATCTGAGAAATGAAGGGTTTGCCTTCTTTAGATAGAAATCAATGCTAGAAAGAAAACCTATTTGTATGAGGTAAATTTCAAGGGAAGATTACAAACCGGTGAATGCGATTGTAGTATCTTAGCACAATATCAACATCCCATGTAAGTACATTCTTAGATAAATTATGTTTTTTTTTTTTTGTTAAACACTCATCTACTAAAACATTGAAGCAATAGGTGTTGCGAATAATTTTAACCAGCTAGAAAAAATTAGAACTATGCTAATAACAGGTTTGGCTATGTTCATAGCACTGTTATCCATTATGAAAGAGCATAGCTAAGAATTCCAAAGCAATATGTACAAATGAGAAAAAAGAAGAGATCTGGCTTTAAACATAAAAATACATCCATCGCTGGAGATATGTCAGATATGGTAACTTTGTTGACAATCTGACAGCGGTATGTTTCTGTTTTCCATAGCCTTCATGATAACCCAAACACTTCAAAATGTGGTTTTGTTATGGATACACTATGGTAGGGTCCTATGAAAGAAACAGAATCTCGGATATTTTGGGCAGTATGTAAGACTGATTTGACACAAAAGACGATAGTTTGGGGAACCATGGCTGAGTACTAACGATTGCTGCTACACTCCGACCTCATCTCCCCTTCTCAAAAGATTTACACTGAAAGCGGGATGAACATATGGTAGAATGAAAATACTCCCAGATATCTCTTAATATGACTATTAAGTACAAGGCTGGGGTGTAGGGACAGGTCAGATGGTGAACTGTCCATTCTGAATCCACCAACCAACAAGTTTGCGACTGTCACTTCCCACCCCACCCCCAAAAACTCTCCCAAAAACAGAACCTGCAGATATTATCTTGTGGTGGGGGTATTTCATTATGGGGCTACGGTTTTATTGGTCATTTCTCATCTGCCAGCTGCCATGTCTACCTGTTTATCAATTCCTTTATTTAATCACTGTAATTGGCGTTTCATCTCCAATTGGATCACGTTTATTATCAAGAATTGGATTAGGTCATTTGGTTTTGGTAACTCATTTGACACTTACGCCACACAAGGCACTAGAACAAATGGGATGAATATGCACACAACACTTGATACAAGTGCATATTCCCTCCGTCATTTAGCGTATGAGCATAAGAGTTGTGTATTCTTGTGATTTTTCCGGCACTCCGAACAGCAGTAGGGTTAAAACACCAGTGTTACAAGTGAGGATAAATCAATACCACTATCACTATTCCCCCCCCCCCTTTAAAGAGCTCGAAGAGGTTAATCACTTTTGTTGTTCTGAATTAATCTACCTCAGTTAATGTTGGTCTTTATTGCCAGGATAAGATGGATTTTTTTTTCTCCTTTTTGTAACTATCCACAAGAAATTCGTAAAATGAAACATAATATTAATACATGCAAATGCTGACGGGCTCTCCTAATTTTAAGTTATAAATTGAAGAAGTCTTACAAAATCACCATAGCTGAAGGACTATAATCATTTACTAAGAACTTTGAAAGCCCCTGATTGTATCTTGGTTCTGAGCCTAGTAATATTATGTGGGCTACACGTGGTGATCATGGACAATATTTAACATGTGATTGCAGTATACATTTTTAAAAGCACGGTGATGAGATTGATTAAATCTGACAACTCTCTTTGAGAAGTTCAACTTTATATGAAGTGACCACCAATACAGTTTATACTAGACACAAAAACTCTAGTAATTCTAGCAAAAACTAACTGGAAGAATTGAAAAACCTAGATTGAATAATTATTGATTGTTAGTTTAATCTCAGAAACAGTCAGAAACATTATACAGTAAAAATAAAAACGGACTAATAGCGTATATACTTCAATGCACCATTGATGTTGATTTCTCAAAAATAGTGCCAATACATGACTAAATGTGTGAAACTCACAGATAATAATTTCATGCTCTACGTTTGTTTTACTGAAAGCCCATCTTTATTTAATAAAATTCCTCCTTACCCCCTTTATTACACTATAAGGAAGAGTGTAAAATGTTATGTTGACCACTAATTTATCTGCCATACCAATTTTGTTTCTGCACAATAACTTGAATTCTCCATTATAAATTGCTGCCAAACTTTGTGGGGAGGTGGGAAAGGAAGAAGCTCATTAACTTTGGAATATAAAGGTCCAGTTCACTGATTGAAAGGATAAAAATGGTTCCCATACAGTCACATCAATTAGTGGATGGCTTTGAAAAAGTGTATTGCGTTTGTGGTCAAATGTCATGGTGCCTGTGACTAAAAATATACATGGATGTTCAATAATAACCTTAGCACATCCCTTGAGCCATATTGGCAAACATCCTCCACTTGAAGCATGCAAGACGCCTACAGATGTAGGGGTGAAAAGGACAAACATCAGGGATAGTGTTACTAAACTAAATGGGCTTTGCAAAGTATCATATATTTTAGAATCAGTTACTCGACCAAACATTGTGGAGGACCTCTTTACAAAACGTACAGATTGACCCTCAATATAGAGGACATTTGTCACAGGGATTTATCATGAGAGAGATACTGTAAATATTATAAAGTCCAAATTTATATTGAGCTCTGGTTTATTATTTTTATCTCTAATGGCCTGAGCATTAATTTATAGTTCCCCGTTTGTACAAAAGAAAATGAGATGACTAAATGGCATGCCCCGTGCATACACTAGTGCATGTGAAATGTGGCTTAATTTCTCCTGCGTTGATCAAGATAAAAAAAGACTTTGCAATATTATTGTTTTTGCTTGTTTAATTTGTATTACACTCGTGTCATCTTGGTGCATCCGTGTGGAATGGATTCTTGCTAACAGTGCGGCAATTTAGAGGGAAATTTATAATAACTAAGAGAAGTGTGTTGACAATATTTTCTTGCTACATCATTTTAGGCCAGGTCAGCTAACGTATCATTGAATAGTCACCTACATGTACAGTGGTTCCAATTATTGGTAGATTCCATATTTCAAAGGTGATTCATCAAATAGACAATTTTTTCGTTACTTAAATTAGAGGATAGCCAGTTAAGTAGCTTGTGGCCTCCTGTATTTTCTCCGGAGGTAAATTCTTGTTCTTTGAGTCTTTTAAATGTCTACACTGATTCTACAAAATAACAAAATGGAACCCCACAAATAGTAGTGAATTCACGATATTTACAGACTGTTGTGTAATGCTAAAGATGAAAGAGTTTCCATCCACAGAACTTTATATCTTTCTTTTTCAGGATGTCTTCATCGTCTGTTTCTCTTTAATAAGTCCGGCTAGCTTTGAGAATGTCAGAGCCAAGGTATTTATTACTTAGAGCCTTTTTATATCATTTTGGAAACCTAGCTGTGCTTCTAGTACTAAAATCTGAATTTAAGAATTCATATAATAATAAATGATTTCAAGTGAAACACAACAATTGTGTAGTATCATTAAACAAGAATTTAAGTTCGTTTTCTCTATTGTTTATGTATGAATATTAGATCTGAACGTAATGTTTCCAATTCATGATGACCTTTTACAACTTTCAAGATTGCTTCATGCCCTATTTGGATAGTGTAGTTGTAACATATTTGCTCTTCAACACTTTGGACATATGTTTAAACGAACGTTGAAATACTCTACCCCTATGGCCAGTTAACCATCATATGATCTATCAAAAGCATGCTGTACAGATAGTACAAATGTTATGCAGTTGCCATAGAAGGTCATATTGTCAGGGTTTTTTTTAAACTGTCCGTCAAGAAAAGCCTCAGTATTTATTTGTAATTTAAGTTTATCTTGTACAGAGTACTTCGCATTTTATAAAATATAATAGTCAATTTTTATACTTAAAAGTCTTAGATGAAACCTACACATCATATTTTTTTTAAAAGAAACAATTATTCAGTGTCTTGGTAAACTTCACATTTCACTTGGAAAGACAAAACTTAGTCACATTTGTCATCATGTTACAAAGGTCTTGGCACTGAAACTTAGATACGAAGTTTTTAATTTTTTTTACTTTCTTAGAAAAGAATTATTGTGTTATATTTATTTAGACGGTGTACAGGGTTGGTTTTTTTTTTTAATAAAATAAAACTGACCTAATTTTATCACAAGCATCAATTAGTGGATTGTTTTCTTTAAACAGAATTTCATTTAAAAGTATAAAAAAATACATCAGTTATATATAAATTCAGGAGTGAAAGAAGCTCTGTTGGTACAACGTCAGAATTGGATTGCTGGTTCTTTACCCACCCAGGCCAGTCCGGGTCAGCTGCATCAGTGTGCCGTTGGAAAGGCACGTTACTCCCATTTACTCGGCAGGATGTAGCCAAGAATGTGTCATTAAAACCCACAAAGACAAAGAACAAACATTCAAAATTGAATAAGTAATTTTTTAAATCAGGAAATTAGCTAAATCCATGTTTATTTGAAGATCAAATGTATCTAATAATAGAAAGCACCAAGACATATAAAACATATTTCGTATATCTTCGTCAAAAAAGTGTCTCCCAATAATACTATAGTTTTCCACTTCCAAACGTAATTTTCATGACATTTTCTTGGATTGTCATGGAAACAATACTGTATTCTTTTTCAGATAAGCCATAACTTACCTGCAAATGATAATACTTTAAATTTTCATATTTATAGTGGTTTCCAGAAGTGACCCATCACTGTCCAAACAGGCCAATCATTCTTGTGGGAACCAAGCTGGATTTGAGAGATGACAAAAACACACAACAACAGCTAGGAGAAAAGAGATTTAAATCAGTCACCTACACACAAGGACTGGCCATGGCAAACGAAATTCAGGCAGTCAAGTATCTAGAATGTTCTGCCCTTACGCAGAAAGGCTTGAAGCAAATTTTCGATGAAGCAATAAGAGCTGCGTTGAGTCCAACACCTCTACCTAAGAAAAAGCGACGATGTATAATTTTATAGCCAAGAAATATGCCATGTATTATTTTGGTGCTGTAAATGGAAAGTTGTTCATTATTCATTTACACAGATATAGTTTATGTCTGTTTATTATAACTGGTTTCTTAGTGATTTGTGAAACTCTGGGATTGTAGATGGTGAACGCCCAAAAATCTCTCGTCTTTCTTGTCATCAGCCGTCTTTTTATACCTACCTACGTTAAAGGAATGACATTAATATTAAGTCTGTGCAGTTTCAGATATTGTTATAAAAAAATCATGTCTTCTTTACAATGATTAATGCAAGTATAAGACAAAAGAAGAGATATTTGCTTTTGGATGATAATATATCAAAATACTTCCAAATGTATAAGACTGCCTTGGTGATCAGTGTTGATTTATTTTTGTTAAGCCCATATCAGCCACTTTTCTGGCAATCACAGTGTTACCATCATTAATTTGTTAAGGCTTTGGTTAAAACATTTTGCTTGCCTATATTTCATAAACCCTTTAATAGACTCGGAATGAATCATTATACAGCTAAGAAATTCATTCTTTGTAACGCTTACTGGCTCCTTTTACTTTGGGGTGAAGGCTACAGGCATAATAATTTGTAAGATTTTGGTTAATGTTTTTTCATTTGCATCATTTCTGAAACTCACTGATAGATTATCCTGACATTTGGCATCTACAACACACCATCTAATCCCTATCAATATGGAGTCATAATCACAGTCATAGAAAATGTGCGTTACTGAACTTGTTTTAAGTTTATTTGCTTGCTGATATTTCCTTAAGTCCTTGATGTTTTTTTTCATGGGATAAATCATTATATAGTAAAGACAATTAATTCTGTGAAATGCATACTTGTTCCTTTGACCTTATGTAAGGGTCAATGTCATAAAAGATTTAAGTTAAGGTCTTGTTTAATTTTTTTCATTTATTTTTATTCCCTAAACCCTTTGATGCATCTTCTTCATACCTGGATTGAAGCAGAATGATGCTAGGACAATTCTGCAACATGTTCATTCACCACTTGATGCATTTGCTTCATACTTTAATCATTATGAAACTAAGAAAATTCATTCTCCAACATTCTACGTTCTTAAATTGGAATCGAAGTCACGTGTTATAGAACAATGCTGTGATCATGGGATTGACATGCAGGGTCCTGACATTCATTTTTCAATATGCTGATCTATACATTATTGACAAGTACGAAGAAAAATATGGTTTGATACTTCATGATGATGATTATTGTCAAAACAGGAGACACTAACTTGAGCCTTTTTATTTGTCCTCTTTTCGTCTTCCTTCCCACCAGCCAGCCCCATTTTTTTTTACACAGAAACTGTCTTTAATGGTATTGGATTTCAATAAAAATTTAGATGGTACCTGGACGAGACTTTGGCTCCCATTTTAATTGTGATTGCTAGTATATTCCGTCATTATTTGCAAGTTTGACAGAGTTATAGTCTCAGATTGTCAAGCTAAACCTCTTGTTTCCTCATAATAACTCTCTTTACTTTTTATTCGATTTGAATAAAACTTTTGTAGACAGCTTTAAATCGATGAGGCCTTAGCAGAGTTCAACTGTCAGCTTTTTTCAGTCATCGTTTGACAGAATTATAGCCCAATTGACGAATCTACCCACTTTCGTTTCAGCTCAGTAACGCTTTTAATTATCATTAGATTTGAAGTAAATTTAGTATGCATGCTGGCATTAATAAGATCTTGGCTGAGTTTATGAGCATGCTGATTTGTCATAGACCAGAGTTATAACCACTGGTTTTCAGAGTCACCTACTTTAGTGTTCGCACATAAACATGGAATTATTATTAAGGGATTTCAACCAAATTCTCTAGGCAGCTTGCTATTGATGAAGCAGTGTTGAGTTTGATTGTCATTTCTGAACTGTAAACCCAGATCATTCAACCCATCAAATTCTATTTCCTGACAATAAGTCCTTTATTTTTGCCGTGGTGCATCCTAATGCAAGGCACTTTACTCCTGTTGCCCTGGTAGTAAATAGCCTATTTGTGTTGATGTACTGTAAACACGAAATCTTTAAACCAGATTTAGTACAGCTTGATATTAATATTTCTTTGGCTAAACTTAATAATCAGCATTTCATATCATTATTTAACAGAATTATAGCCCAGTTTGTCAACCTATAAATTTATTTTCATTTCAGCACAAAGGTTATCTTAATTATTACTAGATTGCAACCAGATTTGGTATGCAGATATTGATCGGATTTGGTATGCTAATATTGATGAGATCTGAGGTGGACTTAATAGCATCCTACATCATTCATCAGAGTTATGGCCATTATTGTCAGCCCTAATCCCAATAACTCCCATATTTATTATTGGATTTCAAACATTTTGTATTCAGCGTTATATTCATGAGACATTAGATGCGTTTGATTGTCATTGTTGATCAGTTAGATTTTCAACATTTTAATTATCTTTTACCAGAGTTATTGTTACAAGAGACTGACACATAAAGTCACTGGAGACCTGCGCGGGTGTGACAAAAGAGGGTGAAAATTGTGTATGTCGACAGATAACTTTCTGTATTTGCATCTAGTTTATTTAAATCACTGTTTTTTTTTTTAAAGGTTATATAAAGTATGTTTGATTAGCAAAGACACTGGCTCAGGAAAGAAGGGTTTGAAATCTCTCGAGTCATAAATAATTAAAAAGAAAAAATATCTTAATGAAAATGATAAAATATTCAGACATGCACACAGATACACACAACCACATATATGCTATTGTTTATCAAATTGTTTGGACAATAGAATCTAATTTCCTCTCTGGATATATATATATATATATATATATATATATAT
>JAECUM010016953.1:0-23170 GCA_016617855.1 Megalonaias nervosa | reverse complement strand
TACATAAATTGCCTCCAAAACAAAGATGGCAGACATCGTGAAATACATTGAACATTGTGCATAATATCAATCATACAGAACATTTGTTCTGTAATACATCGAACTTAACATAGTCTCAAAATAACCATCTGGACATGGAACTATTATATGTGTGATTTACAGTATTGAAACAATGTAAACAAATGATATGACACACTGGAGGTGCCTCCAATACATAAACTGCCTCCAAAACAAAGATGGCGGACATCGTAAAACACATCGATCATTGTGCGTCATATAAATGATACAGAACATTCTTTGGCAAAACATCTTGCTTAACATAGTCTCAAAATACCCATCTGGACATGAAACTAGTATATTTGTATTCATGTAAAAATTTGTAACAATATATATATATATATATATATATATATATATATATATATATATATATATATATATATATATATATATATATATATATATAAAGAATACAAATCATATGGCGAATAACAGCCCTTTCAAGCGCACTGGATCCAGCAAGGGATCACGTGTGTCAGGGATTGATTGAGATAAATGCAATAAACTGATGACGAACAGTGCAAAACTAGTATCTAACTAGCCCGAGTGCTTTCGACTCTTAATGAGTCTTAATGAGTCTTTTTCCAAGGCATATACAAAAAATGAATTTGTATACAAATATTTTCCAGTATCCGCAACAAGTTGATATAGGCTGGTTGAGACATAATACATTTAAAGGTTTAATTCATGTAGAAACAGCCATGTAGAGTTTTGCAAACACAATGGTTTTTGTGTTTTATTTGTTTGTTTTGTCTATGTTTTGTATATGCCTTTGAAAAAGACTCATTAAGAGTCGAAAGCGCTCAGGCTAGTTAGATACTAGTTTTGCACTGTTCGTCGTCAGTTTATTGCATATATATATATATATATATATATATATATATATATATATATATATATATATATATATATATATATATATATATTACTCTGTTAATATGCCTATCCTCTGTTATGTTTGGCACCCTGTATTTTCAGACTGGACTAAAGAAACATCTACAAATATCATCGGTTGTATTTTTTTCTGCTGATGGCGATGTGCATAAATCATCGTTTGAAGACAAAATACCTTAGTCTCCCAGTAATAGGCACGTTTATTATCCAACATTATTTTATCAACAGTTGCTGTTTTCATCCTCTTCATAACAGGTTCCAGCTTTCACCAGACTTTGATAGCATCTTAACATCATAGTTTTATCAAGCAAGTACAAGAACATCAAACAAGCTTTCAAATCGACCTCCAGCACCAAAACTAAAAACCTTAGAAGACTTTTCTCGCACCCTTTTAAAATATATTTACAGGCTAGCGTGATGTAAAGGTCTTGCAAAGTTACAATATTGATAGAGTTATGCATACAACGTGGATTTTTCATTGCTATGACAAACTGAACTTTACACAAGTTCTCAACACTCTCAGAATAGCTTTGGCTAGAAGTCATTTTAACATAAGTTTATTTCACACTTGCTTGAATTACTTTGGCTGGAGGGCATTTTAACATGAGTTTATTTCACACTTGCTTGAATTGCTTTGGCTGGAGGGCATTTTAACATGAGTTTATTAAACACTTGCTTGAATTGCTTTGGCTGGAGGGCATTTTAACTTTAAGTTTATTTCAGAACTGCATAAGTGATATGAAATCAGCACGGAGACTGTTACTTAAATGATAGGAAATATGTATGGAAAGTGTTACTTGAGTGATAGGAAATATGTATGGCGGCTGTTACTTGATATGAAATAGGTATGGGGCTGTTACTTCAGTGATATGAAATATGCATGGAGACTGTTTCTTGATTAATATGAAATAGGTATGGCGGCTGTTACTGTCATTATCAAAGTCTTCATGAATTCTCAAAATCACCTTGGAATAATTTTACAAAAAGTTTTTCAGTTGTATACAAATTATGTTGATCAGTCATAAGTTATGGCCACTGTTGAGACAAAAATAATTTACAAAACTGATTCCTCGTGTTTGACTGCTAGGCCAGTTTTTAACAATACCTTTTACAGCAAAGCCCTTGAAAAGTTTTAATAATTGTCAAGTGGTCACCAAATATCACAAACAGTTCTTAAAACAAAATAAAATAGAACCACAACAAAACAAACTGAACATAAATGACAAATTGTCTACCTGAATGATATATTCTCACTACTTTAAACAAATAAGATAAGAATATAAATGGTGTCTAGATCTCTCTCATTTGCAACGTGGTCCGTTCCGCCTTTTGATATGGGGCTACTTTTTGACGATATAAAAATAATGAATTGCCAGAACATTTTTCGTTAGAATAAAAGTCGACATCAAGTCAAAACTGGGTGGAAATTTGCTACATTAATAACAAGGAGCATCAATGTAATGCCAGCAGCACAATTTTAATATGGGGAGGGGAATCTAAGGTATAATTGACCTCACAGTCAGCATTTTGACAAGTTAAAATTATCTAAAGTTTAGAGGATCACCAATATCTTACGAAGAAACATTGGAATTAAATCCAGAACACCATGTATAGTACAAAGACGCCATTCATTTAACCAAGGTCAGCTTACAAAGAAGAGAATCAGTCCCAGTGTGATCTGTCTCAATATAAACGTTCATAAGATGTGTCCGTACCATCAATAAATTTGAAACCAAGACAAAGAACATCCCTTAAACGCGTTATAGAACCCTAGTTGTTGTCAGAGTTCCATAGGTCACATTCTTCATGAGTGATTACACTTTTATCTCTAAATTATATATTAATTTGAAACCGTGGCTATATTTGCATCTGAATTCGCATTAAACAAGACAAATAGTAAATTGTTGGAAAATATTCCTCTTCCTTAAAGCTGGCATGTGAACATCCGACTCTTTCTTCTTCCACTGACACATACACTTTTGAAAATGTCAAAAGAAAATTACAGGAATTCAAGTTAAGCACGTTTCTTTTGTCTTTTTGTTCTCTTTGGCTGCTAGGCATTAAAACCATGTCTGATTTTCTTGAGAAACTCTAGCTAACCCAGATTAGTAAAACGAAATATTTTCTTGCACGCTTAAATTAACATGTACACAAGATACCCCGTAAGAGCAATGCAAAATTCTGTATCACGCTCTTTCATTTTAAATCGGATCTTATCGATAGAAAATCATTAAACTTAATTGTTTCAGACAATGTCAAGATATACCCAAATGCTACATTTGGTCAAATGCGTGTGTGAGTGTGTGTGCGTGCGTGCATGCGTGTGTGTCCGAGTTATCGAACTGGCATTATTCAAGGTATTCATTAGATATGTCCACAAAAATCAAAAACGGATTTAATAAACATTCTATAATTCTTGCTTGTTCTTCCAAGCTCTCAGTCCGGGTTAGCTAAAATCACAACATGACCTTTGACCTAAAAATCAATGTCAGAGTGCTGATTATGAACTTATTTATTGGAAGGCAGCTAAATAAAAAATTATAGTCAAATTTCATTCTATATGCACAAGTCACTGTGTTCATAATCTCAATGAAGTATAAAAATGCAAGTAATAGCCTATGAATTGACTCTAAACTTATTTCGGTCTGGTTTTTAAACTGAATCACTGCAAATGTGGTGGTTAGATTTTCGCAGTTTTCATTGAGAACCAGTTAAATACTGTAGGGCGTGTTCGAATGAAAACCCCGTATCAATGACACCGCTCATGCTAGAGGAGTAATTCTAACAAGATTTTCGATATAAACAGGCTGAAGGTCAGATGAATTGAGAACCAGGTACATATCACTGGCGTTTTTGTGAAAATCAAGTGCCGAGGGGATCACCCATTCATGAACAATAGCCATATGTATTTTATCAGCAAGACAGTCAAACAGGTATATATATATATATATATATATATATATATATATATATATATATATATATATATAGAGAGAGAGAGAGAGAGAGAGAGAGAGAGAGAGAGAGAGAGAGAGAGAGACTTCTGGACTATCTATATGACCATGTGTTGAGAAGTGAAGAAACAGACTTTTAAAATAGCTAACAAATGGCCATGTTTTGTATTCATTGCCCCGTTTTCACTTAGGACAAAAGATGCATCCTAAGAAGTCTTTTTGTGAAAAACACTATGTTGGTTCACAAGAAGATTTTCAGATCGACCGCAATAATTGCCACATTGGAGGTCTAATCGTCACCATTTTCATTTATCATATGAAGTCTTCTAGCGCAAGCATCATGTCGATATGACCACCCATTCAATAACACGGTATATAACTGTTAGACTGGTACATTGTTAATTTAGGATTAACAATACCTACGAAAACGATTTTCAATCAAAAATACTCTGTCCATATGTCCGTTCAGGAGGAGTAACAACAACAAACTTTTGCCGTTTTCATTTAGGACCGGCTGGACATTGGGATGAATAAAGTGTGTGTGTGTGATTTAGATTTTTAACGTAGCTTTAAAACTTTTTCACTCATATCGCTACGATGTCTGCAGTGTGACAGTTTATAGTGATGTCTAGCAGCGGGGCATCATGCCGCAGACATGTAGCATCATGTCCCACACAATCACATTATCCTGACACCAGGCCGACTAGTCCTAACACTAACCTTTTAATGCTGAGCGCCTAGCGAGGCAGCTGTTAGTACCATTTTTTAAAGTCTTTGGTATGACTCGGCAGGGGTTCGAACTCGCGACCTCCCGTATCCGAGGCGGACGCTTTAGCCACTAGGCCACCGGAGCGGTTGGGATGAATAAAGCTTCATTGCAATCATTCCAATAGTTTATGAGGAGTAGCGATAACTCTTACTAATTAACGACGACAGACAGCAAGTCATTATATCCGCTCTTCTGGCTTCTGACAAGTACAGCTGAAAACTAATACAGTATTTTTCTAGAAGAAAGGGGAAAATCAAATTCTAAGCAACAGAAAAATCCTCATTCATTTGTTTATATGCATGTAATTCTGCAAATAGCATGAAACTGGTTTTGGAGAAAAGATGATTGTGTACATTTGAAATATTTTTTAAATTTGCAACCACTGAAAACTCAGTTTCGTGACAGTTACACTTAAATCCAAATTAGCATAGTTTATCCATCTATTTTAATAAATAAGAATTTTTATGTATATTTAAATTTTAATAATAATAATAATAATAATAATAATAATAATAATAATAATAATAACCTTGTTTAAAAATTATATGTAGGAATTTCAATGACAATATTTAAACAAAAGTATGCAGCAAAATTTATGTTCCTTTAGTGTGCTGAAGGTTTCTTACTTACTGACACAGTCCAAATGTTAAAAATTTTACTGCATTAAATGCATTAATAAATTGTTTCAAAGTGTTTATATCTTCTCATTATGTTAAATTCAAACGGGTCGACGACCCCATTGGGTACCCGCGAAAAACACGTACCTCCCATTACTCCGGAATGATAAAGCCAACCAAAACAAGACATAATTATATGTAAAGTCCTATTATTAAATGAGAAATTTGGGAATATTGAAACATTACACACTCGTGTTGCCAAGGCATATTAATCACTTCTGCTAGTGAAAAAAACAAAACATAACAGAATTTTATTTTATTATTTTTAAGTATCTGAAACATGTAAGGTATAAACTTGAACCATCAAATACTTCATGATATTCAATAATGCAACCATTCTGCCAGTATTTACGGAGTTTAATCTTAATCTAGGTAATTCGTCAGATCCTTTCTCTATCGTTCTCAGTCGGCTCGCAATTTTACCAGTAATTTTCATTCATCAAAACATCCAGTTTGGAAAGTTAAGTTATATATCAGTTTTGGCATATTGCCCATTTTACGACATAACTGCTACTTCAGCAAGTAAGAGTGCTGCGAATGTCCCAGCATCTTGGCAACCAAGATCCAGCATGTCTAGCGAGGTAAAATATGCCGACAGGGTGATGGGAAGAAAGAAGAGACAACTATCTTTGAGCATGTGTGCAGCTCAGCATGCATCGGGTCATTTGGCACTACTTCCTGGGTTTTCCTTAATTCCTGCAGGTATCATCTGCCGCCCTACAGATGCATACCTGACAAGCATTCAGGCTAAATGTGAGTTGCCCATGCTAGTCACTTAGATTGGCTTAACATTTATTCCCTTTCCAAATTAACGTAAGTTTTACTACTACCGAAAGCTTTTACCGTGGAATAAGAAGCTTATCAATTGGAGTGGAGAAAGCGTCTGTTTGTATGTCTGTCTGTGTTTCAGCATAGCACTTCCAGTTTATTTCACTAACTGAGGCATTATGAATAGTGCGCCTTTAAAATGGGGCAGGAATGGGATTGGGGTGAATGTAAAATATTATTTGGGTTTAAAGAAATGACAGATAAGGATTGATTTGGGTTTTCAAGAAATGACAGGTAAGTACTGATTTGGGGTTTAAAGAAATGACACGTAAGAATTGCTTTGGGCTTTCAAGAGATGCATGCTAGGTAAGGATTGATTTGGGATTTCAAGAAATGGTAGGTAAGGATTGATTGGGGGTTTCAAGAAATGCTAGGTAAGGACTGATTTGGGATTTCGAGAAATGTTAGGTAAGGATTGATTTGGGATTTTAAGAAACTACAGGTAAGAATGCTACAGATATGCCTCAGAAGGGGACTACTTCCTGTTAACTACTAAATGTCAAAGGGTAAGGTCACCGGAAGTTAATTGTAATTTTCTTTTCAAGAGTTTAGTTGTCTTTAGCAATTTTAATCAACCCAGAAAGAGAGGTTGTATTTACAAAATATGGCAGGATGAAAGATAAATTTTATCAACCTGAAGAAAAGTCGCTCTCGCAAAAGATTACAAACTAATAATGTTGAAAACAATGTAACATTTAATAAAATATCTCTAACAGACGCTGTCAGCAAATGGGAGAATTTATTATTTATCTAAACGATTAAATGGAAAATTTCTTCAACTTCATTATAAAATGAGGGAAAATATCTGTACGAAAACCAGGCACTACCACTTCTACCTGATGTCATCGATATTACGTTGTCTTGATTGGTGTTAAAATTTTGCACAATATCATGTATTTGGTTGGTGCGTCACGACTTAAGACGATAGTTAAGAGCGTATCATTAGCAGCGTCAGATTGAATTTCTGTTTGAATCAAATATTTCTTTTTCAAAACAGCTTTAAAGCCATTTGTGTGTTTTGTCGAGAATAGAATATAATATGATTAATTTGATAGTTTTTGCAACCTAAATTACCCACTCAATCCAAATTACAAATATTCAAGAGAAAATATGAAAACATAAACTGATTTCACAAGGAATGGTTTCAACAGGTTTTCCTATGGCACTTGATTGGCAAGTACAAAGACACCATAAATGTCGCTTTACTGGAAATCTTAATAAGATAACGTCTTTTCAGCTTGCAAGTAAATTGCTTTCACAGACAAAATGTCATTGAAGCACAAATTAATGTTCCAAGGGCTAAGGGATGCATGTTTCTATGGCTGAATGAATAAAACATCCCGTCTAAATATATATCGTTATGCTGTGGCGAAAAAATGATTCGTATACAATAAAGCAGTCCTATAAAAGAAAAAGAAGAATTAGGTTTATATACATGACATACAAGACTTATAAGGAATATTGATTTCAAGAGAGTCGAAAAAGAGTTAAGTTTCATGACTACAAAGAGTTGGGCTGACATAAAATCTTCGACGATAGAAAAAACTCAATTTACATGAAAAGATGTTTCGTTATTTGACTTTGTGTGCTAGAAAATCAGACATATCTGTTGGAAAATAATATAGTTTGTATTATCTTTTGACAGTCATTCTCTAATTACAATTTAACATTCTGGCTCAAACGTACCTTATTTAAAAATCATCTCTCTCTCTCTCTCTCTCTCTCTCTCTCTCTCTCTCTCTCTCTCTCTCTCTCTCTCTCTCTCTCTCTCTCTCTCTATATATATATATATATATATATATATATATATATATATATATATATATATATATATATATATATATATCTGTGTGCGTGTGTGTATGTGATGAAATAGAGTTGTCTGGACGAAATATTTCTTGTATGAAGTGTAATATGTGCGATTTTATCTTGGAATATTTCTGAGGTAAATGCAGAATTCATTAAGAAAAGAGAGTTTAATTTAAAGTCTAAAGCAATTTTTTCCTTTAATTGCCATAGTTATTTTTATTAATCTGTTAAAATATATTATTTCTTTCTATGGTTCCTTCTTGTGAGGTTTTGTGTGCTCCTCTTCTATGCATTTTCTCGGTATCAAAAGCCGTAACACATATTTATGTAGAGTAAGTAATATTCAAAATGTACAGTAAGTAATCGAATACATGATCTATTTGTGCAGTAAGCAACAGAGTACATAATATATATGCACAGTAAGTTATATTCTATATGTACGGTAAGTAATCGAATACATGATGTATCTGTTCATTAAGCAACAGAGTACATAATATATATGCACAGTAAGTTATATTCTATATGCGCAATAAGCAATATAGTACATGTTCTATATGTAGTGTAAGCAACAAAATACACGAACTATATGTACAGCAAGCAACAAAATACATTAACTACATGTACAATAAATAATAGAGTACATCAACTACATGTACAGTAAGTAAAAGATTACATGATATATCTGTACGAAAAAGTAAAAGAGTACAGGATAGATCTGTACAGTACATAATAGAGTACACGATAAATCCTAACAGTAAGTACTAGAGTACAAGATCTACGTGTATAGAAAGCAAAAGAGTACATGATCTATTTGTACAATAAGTAATAAAATACATGATATATCTGTACATTACGTTATAGATCCATACAGTATTAGAGTAGGGGATATATTTGTACAGTTAGTAGTTGAGTACAAGATCTCTATGTACAGTAAGTAATAGAGTGCATTATCCATATGTACAATAAGCAATATAGTACATGATCTATATGTACAGTACGCAATTGTGCATATGATATATCGGTACAATAAGTAATAGAGTACAGGGATCTTTCTATACAGTAAGTAATACCGTACATGATCTACTTGTACAATAAATAATACCATACAGGATGTACTTGCATGTTGCATAATAGAATACATTATTTATATGTACAGTAAATAATAGGGTACAGGATCTATCTATACAGTAAGCAAGAGAATACATAACCTATCTGTACAGTAATATATATATATATATATATATATATATATATATATATATATATATATATATATATATATATATATGCAAAATTTTTTAGAGATAATTTCACAGTAGATTCTGTCGTGATCAGCACGACCTGTGAACATTAAGTTTGACGTATGGGCTGGGTTAGCAATAAACTGATGACTGCTGCGAAGGATGGGATTTGCAATGTTTCGGTCATGAATGGAAGTTTAATTAGAATCTATTTGATAACAGTCCGAATCTATGTCAATGTAGGGATAAGTGTAGTGAATAGCATGGTCGGGACAAACCAGAGCAAACATTTTGAGAAATTCTTTGGTCATTTGTAAAAGTTGTCATAAAATGATATTTTCCAGAATAGTTATTAATAAAGGTAAAGAAATGCGTCTGATTATTGTCATATTGCTTAGTATAACGGATTAGGAATATGTACTGATATGACGGAATTTATTGATGTATGTATAAGAAGTAATTGATACCGTGCTGTATTATGACGTTTGTTTTACCATACAAGAACGTATGGGTATCTCGATGTGAAAGAATGCGTGACCGAAGAAATTTAATAGCCTTTATCTGATGATAGACTGTGTGTAGTGTGAGATGAGAGGGCTAAGGAAAAAGATTGTACCGTCCTTGTGTTTTCACAGGAAGCTTTTTAGGGGACAGAGAACTTCGGGCTCCATTGGGTTCCGAGTCTTCAAAAGTTGGAGACGGAATTGAGGCTGTAGCCGAGACAGTCGAAGTCGACAGAAGAGTAGTCGTGGTAGAGAAGTGGAGAGGAGGAGAAGAGTCTAGAGATGTGAAGGAGGAGAAGGAGTCTATAGAAAGTCGAGGAGGAGGAGAAGGAATCTGGAGAAAAGTTGAGGAGGAAGGGGAGAAGGAATTGGGAGTAATATGAGAGAGAAGGATACACCAGATGAGTAGAAATACAAGGTCAGGTGGAAATCAATCTCACACTGCTAATCAAGTGATGCAATAGGCTTACTAAGGGGTCGAGTGGAAGGAGTGTAATTGGAAATTTGAGTCATTTGATTATTAATTGTTATTAAATTGTTATTCATTGAATTTCAACCTTTTTTATATTTAACCATCTAACCGTCGGCATTGCAGACTGGGGGCTCGGAGCTTTACATCTGTCTTTCACTAAATTTAACTTCCAGCCTGGGTGGGACTTCTATAATAGTTTAAATAAAACATTGGGAGCACCCCACCTCAACCATAACAACATCCCCCACATCCAACTAGTCATGAAATATTGTACGTATCAAACACTATAGATACAAAATAGTCAAGAAATATACATTGTACCTATCAAACAGTATAGATCCAACTAGTCAAGAAATATAGACTGTACCTATCAAACAGTATAGATCCAAATATTCAAGAAATATAGACTGTACCTATCAAACAGTATAGATCCAAATATTCAAGTAATATAGACTGTACCTATCAAACAGTATAAACCCAGCCGATAAAGAATATACATAGTACTCATCAAACAGTATAGATCCAGCTAGTGAAGAAATATTGTACATATCAAACACTATCGATCCAAACAATCAAGAAATATAGACTGTACCTATAAAACAGTATAGATAAAACAAATGAAGAATATAGATTATACTTGTCAAACAGTATAGATTCAACTAGTCAATAAATATAGACTGTACCTTTCAAACAGTATAGATCCAAATAGCCAAGTAATATAGATTGCACCTGTCAAACAGTATAAATCCAACTAGTCAAAAATATAGATTACACCTACCAAAGAGTTATAGATCGAACCAGTCAAGAAAATAGATTGCACTTATCAAACAGTATAGATCCAGCCAGTAAAGAATATAGATTTAATGGTTATATGCACATTGGGCTGCAAGACACACAAGATCAATTTTTCATGGAAAGGGGACATGTCATCTGACCTTTGAAATGTGTGCAGCATCAGTGGTCGTCTGGGACCAGTTACACTGATTAATCTTTATTCATTTCTTTCATAACAAATTTCATCAATACTGCTTAATGTACTCAGACTAAATAAAGTGTCAAAGTAAATAGCAGCACTGCCGTTAACCTACCGTGGGTCCATTTATTTCATTGAACTTTCACCTTTCATTTACATAGCGCGCGTATTTTGTGCCGTATAGACCCCACTTAGGTCGACCGGCTAGAATACGATTTATCAGCAATAATGATATACCAGGTTAAATCAGGCAAGCTTTATATTGGTACAAGTTTAGAAGCCGTTATATCACGGTACAAGTTTAGAAGCCGTTTTATCACGGAAGCACAGTCAATTTCTTTAGCATAAGAACAAAACTGCAAAGTATTCAAACAATGAACAATCTTTACACACAAGCGGCTGGCAACTAGTGAGATGAACCTGATTCCTTTCAATTAAGTAGCGGAATTCGATCATAAATTGCGTTTGAACAGCGTCAGTGATCATTGGTAAATTGATAGCAGACTTCTCCAAAATGTCTCAGGAAAGTTGTGAGACGAGTCTGGTTATAATAACGAAAAGAGATTGACCGAAATTTTCAATGTTTTCAATATGTTAAGTATGATTTCAAAGAAACGTTATTTATTTGGTCGATGTCTATTCTATCTGTTCCATAGCAGATGAGGATTCTTTAGCCATTACGATCTAACTATAACAGCAGCCATTGCAAAGGCAAACGAGATAGAGTCATTGATTCGCACGCGGTGGTGCATGAGTAGTAAGACAAAGCGATAAATTCAGATCCTTTATCCCAACCTGCGTTATGTAAGACGTGTACGTTTTTTTGTGATCCAGGTCTTGCTTTAATTACACAGCGCACATCAGTTCTGTTCAAGACATCAATCTTCTTTGAACAAATATGTTGTACCTGTGGTGTTAAACGTGCATTGAAAGGGGAATGTAATAAGGTATAATAATTACAATCTCTATGGATGTTATTCAAAGAGGAACAAAGCTGGACAGTGTACAGGGCAAACCAACTGTTATTTTCGTGATACTTTCTGACAGTTATTACACTTAATACATGTTTTATTTGACAGTTATTATACTTAATACATGCCCTTATATGACAGTCATTACACATAATACATATCCTTATTTGACAGTTATTATACTTAATACATGCCCTCATATGACAGTCATTACACTTAATACATATCCTTATTTGACAGTTATTACATTTAATACATGTCCTTATATGAGTTATTACACTTAACACATATTCTTATTGGATTGGTTTTACACTTAAAACATATTAGAATTTGACAGTTATTACACTTAATGTATTGACATATTTAAAGGTTATTACACTTAAAAATGTTTAATAAATCTGATGAATGTGATTTAATTTTCTATTTCACTGTTTCATAACCTGTCTATGAATGTTTGAAAACGATTTTAAACCTAGAGCAAACATTTTATGCACCAAGTTAAAAATTGCCCATAAATAGTACTAGTCAAAAGAGATGTCTTTTATTTTCATGTAACAATCATTAATACAGTATGCTCAATAAATAAATAAATAAATAAATAAATAAATAAGACAATCATGTGAGAGCCAGTTGAGATCAAACATTTTGTACACAACCATTAATACCTGACTCAAATGGCAATTGCTACACAACCATTATTGCCTTACCCAAATGGCAATTCCTACACAACCATTACTACCTGACCCAAGTGTCAATTACCACAAAACCATTACTACCTTACCAAATTGGCAATTACTAAACAACCATAATTACCTGACCGTCATGGCAATTGGCACACAACCATTATTACATTACTGCTACGAAGCTCCCACTTTGTTGGGGATGGGTTGTTTGTCGGATTGTACCTTCTTACAAGGTGTCCGCTTTATTGGGTTATCGTTGTCTAGAGGGTGATCGCCTTCGGTGTTATTGCCCGGATCGAGTAAATATTAATATAAAGTGTGAACATATAGATAGAATAGATAGAGATCGGAGCAGATATATAAAACAGAATGACACGAGCCCCCGTACATGAAAGATAACAATTTAATCAATTACATAAACAACTGTAGTAATGCATTACATTAGGAAGATACACTTCTTTTTTAAATAAATCATTCACCGAATTTCGAACACAAATATACTTATATAAATAGCCGATCTGTTTTAAATGATAGAATTGGTTCATCATAGAGTCGAGTGAACAATCGAAGTCATTGCCTTGTACAACTTCATGACCTGATTATTTCCGGTTCATTCCTTCCCTGTGGCTGTTCTTCTTGGTCCTTTCCACTTTTCTTTTCTCTTCTCCAAACTCTCTATTATCTCGCTTCTTTCGGCCCTCGAACTTTGTGTGGGTAGGTGGATACGTAAGTACCTAGATACGTAGATACTTGGATAGGTAGGTACGTGGATACGTCCCGTGGAGCTATTTCACCTTGTGCTTTCAAACTTCGCTCGCTTCTACCCCAGAATTGTGTCCGTCGACTTTCCAGACATCCGATCCCTTGGATAATTATTTTACGAGTGAATTTCTTCTAAATTGAAACTCGGAGTCTCCTACATTTGTTTTCTCTTGCAGAAACACGTAGACTGACTAAAATTTTGCGATGGGACATATTAAACCCAAGAATTTTCGTGTGGGAACCACGCCCCTTATTTAGCGTGACCAATCCAGATTAAATATATCTCCCGCCTTTTATAACTAGGCGCCAAGATTGTAGTCTGCGTGACCTCGAGATTCCCAAATAACTGATCCTGGACAATTTTAAAATCTGACATTTTCCGATACAAGATCGAAGTTAACCTTACCCTTCCAGTCTGTCTGACTGTTAAATAAACGAATGCTTAATTAAGAATCGTTTACTCCCGCGACCCAACCATTATCAATCCGTGCATTATGGTGATTTAACACGCACCGGTCCCCATAAATCTAATTAATCGTTCACCTGCAAAATTAATGTGCTCTTCATAGATTGACAGAAATTTGCACCCTTACAATTACCCAAATGTCATTTGCTAAACAACCATTATTACCTTACCCAAATGGCAATTACCGCACAACTATTATTACTTGACCCAAATGGCAATTGCTATACAAACATTATTGCCTGATCCAAAATGTCAATTGTTACACAACCATTATTACATTATCCAAATGACAATCAATACACAACCACTTCCTTACCAAAATGTCAACTGCAACACAACCATAATTACCTTACCCAAATCGCAATTGGTACAAAACCATTAATACCTGACCCAAATGGCAATTTCTACACAACTATTAATACCTGACCCAAATGGCAATTGCTACACAACCCAGTTATTATCTGATCGAAATTTCAATTGCTCCACAAACCATTAATACATAACCCAAATGGCAACTGCTGCACAACCATTATTACCTGACCCAAATGGCAATTGCTACACGACCCAGTTACTACCTGATCGAAATTTCAATTGCTGCACAACCATTATTACATGACCCAAATGGCAACTGCTACACAACCATAACATTACGAAAATGTCAGTTTCCACACAACCATAATTACCTGACCCAAGTGGCATTTGCTACACAACCATTAATACCTGACCCAAATGACAATTACCACACAACCATTACTACCATACCAAACTGTCAATTGGTACACAACCATTAATACCTTACCACCATAGCAATTCCCACGCAACCATTATTACCTGACCCAAATGTCAATTGCTATACAACCATTATTACCTGATTCAAAATGGCATTTGTTACATAACCACTATAGCCTGGCCCATATGACAATTACCACACAACCATTATTACCTTGCCCAAATGGCAATTGCTACACAACCATTTTTACCTTACCCAAATGGCAATAACCACACAACAATTATTACCTGACCCAAATGTCAATTGCTATACAACCATTATTACCTGATCAAAATGGCAATTCCCACACAACCCTTATTAATTTACCCAAATGGCAATTGCTACACAACCATTACTACCTGGCCCAAAATGGCAATTGCTACATAACCCAGTTACTACCTGACCCAAATGTCATTTGCTCCACCACCATTACCATGACCCAAATGGCAATTGCTACACAACTATAACCTTATCAAAATGTCAATTGCTACTCGACCATAATTACCTGATCCAAATGGCAATTGCTACACAACCATTATTAATTAACCCAAATGGCAATTTCTACACAATCATAACCTTACCAAAATGTCATTGCCACACAGCCATTATTACCTGATCCAAATGACAATTTCTCTACAACCATTACCATGACCAAAATGTCAATTGCCACACAACCATTATTACCTTACCCAAATGACAATTGCTACCCAACCATTATTACCTGATAGCCATAACAATTGCCACACAACCATTATTACCTGACCCACCTGGCAATTTCTACATAATAATCTCTGAATAAGACAACAATTATTACCTGAATGCCATGGCAATTGTTACATAATAATGGCTGAATAACAATCATGACTGTCTAGTCACCATGGCAATTACTACTTAATAATGACTGAAAAATACAATCAGTTTTATCTGATCACCATGGTAACTGCTACATCCTAATGGCTGAATAATACAAAAGTAAAGATTAATCTACAGCTGCAAACATAACCACTCTCACTGCAGCTTCATAAATACCACAAACTTTTTAGTTAACCTTTTCAAATATATAACTTTCTACCCTGTATTGCAGATGAACTTAAATTAGCAATTAACCTTCAGTTTACTGTCAGTTGGAATTACATCTCGTAAGATAATGCTTCAGACATTTGCAAATGCAATACTAATGTTTTCCAGACCTTTATGACTCTCTCTCTCTCTCTCTCTCTCTCTCTCTCTCTCTCTCTCTCTCTCATTTGTTCATTTGCAAAGGTGGAATTTCTGACCTTAATTAAACTTTGGGCCAATGACACAATGAAACTGATTAAAATGTAGCATGTAGGCTGTCAGTGAATCTGGGTTCGTGCTGAACTGATACAATTAGTTTTGTCTTGTGAGTTGTCTTACACTGTCATCTGAAGTCCAACACAATCAAGTATAGTGATGATTAAACTCAATCAAGACAAATATTCCACCTCATCACTAGAATGACAATTGTCAGTTTTTTCCGTATGTGAATTGAAAACAAAATTCCGAAATGCTAAAAAAGCTGAAGATGGATCCGTTTCATTAACATTAATCTCAAGTTCAGTTCCCATGTACATTTGTAAACTGAACATTTTGTTAAAGACAGTACACAGACTTTAGATTTCGGTTTGTTATATGTAATGTCTACTTTCACTTTGAAAATAACTACACCTCATTAATGTGACCTTCAAGCATTTTCAAATTGTTTCAACTTTAAAGTAGCATGTGACCATCCAACATTTGTTATCACTGGAAAAGATATTACTGAACTAATTCAGACACGAAAATCCACCTTTATATTTGGAAAAAAAAGACAGCCTCTCCACCATTAATGATTAGAAAAAAGACAGCCTCTCCACCATTAATGATTAGAAAAAAGACTTTACGACCTGAGATATGATTACTACTTTTAAAACGTTTGAGACAAAAAGCTGACACGATAGAATTATATAAAGCTGGCTCACTACCGTTATATAAAACTGGCACACTACCATTATATAAATCTGGCACGCTACCATTATATAAAGCTGGCACACTATCATTATATAAAGCTGGCACACTAACATTATATAAAGATGGTACACTACCATTACATAAAGCCGGCACACTACCATTATATAAAGATGGCACACTACAATTATATAAAGATGGTACACTACCATTATATAAAGCTGGCACGCTACCATTATTACCTTACATAAATTTTGAACATTTGTGGAAACACAAATTAAACATAACAAAATTAAACAAAACAAAAAGAAAGAAACACGAAAAAGTCAAATAAAATATTCGAAACTTAAAGAGTGGTTAACCAAAAACTCCACATACACAATCCTTAAGCAAGCTTATAAGAGTTCCCTATATAAGGACTTATAATAGTCACATATAGGATCAGTTTCAGGCATACGCCGTTGACATGCATTTGTTTGTACGGAAAATATAACGTTGAATACAAAAACATTTTGACAGTGATAGATGTCTTCTCAAAATATATCCGAGCTAGGAAAGTGAGAAGACAACAAAGGTGATACACACGACGCTTTTAGGGAAATATTTAGCGAGCGTAAACCATAAAAGATTATGTTCCTTGAAGAAGAAAGATTTTGCATCAATGTAATAATGCTGGTTTGACCAAATTATAGGTTGATATCGTCGAACAAATAACGCTTGTTATAGAGCACAGGTTGTTCTTTTCGGTCTAATAACGATTGTATTGGTAGATTATAGGTTGTTCTCATCTATCTAATAACACTTGTATGGGTAGATCATAGGTTGTTCTCATCGATCTAATAACACTCATATGGGTAGATCATAGGTATTTTTCATCGAACTAATAATGCTTGTTACAGAACATAGGTTGTCCTCCTCGATCTAATAACGCTTGTATTGGTAGATCATAAGTTGTTCTCGTCGATCTAATAACACTTGTATGAGTAGATCATAGGTTGTTCTCGATCTAATAACGAGTGTATGGGTAGATCATAAGTTGTTCTCATGGAACTAATAACGCTTGTTATAGAGCACATGTTGTTCTCCTCGATCTAATAACGCTTGTTATAGAGCACATATTGTTCTCCTCGATCTAATTGTGTTGGTAGATCATAGGGTGTTCTCATGGAACTAATAACGCTTGTATCAGCAGATCATAGCTTGTTCTCCTCGATCTAATAACACTTGTATGGGTAGATCATCGGTTGTTCTCATCGATGGAATAACGTTTGTATTGGTAGAGCATAGGTTGTTCTCCTCGATCTAATAACGCTTGTATGGGTAGATCATAATTTTTTCTCCTCATCTAACAACGTACAAATTAAGCTTATTCATCAGGTCTAATATATTTATATTAACTTATTCAAAGTAATTCTTCTTTTGTAACTGCGAAATTCAATTGCTGGCAACATTTAGTATGTCTTCGAAAATTTAATTTTTGCCGTAATATTCATCAACTAACTTTCTTTTTATATTCGTCATTCGCTATCATCTCATTTTTTAATTATTTGTCCATTTGTTGAAGTTGTGATTGCAGAGCATTGAAATTCTCCATGGAACTCCTGATTGCTAATATATCAATCTCAAAAAGGCAGATATACCATCCTTTATCCTTTGTTCAACGGACTGCATGATTAGTACCTCCCCTGGCTTATCACTAACAGCCTGTGAAGTTGCATGACTAGTGCCTCCCCTGGTCTATTACTAACAGCCCGTGAAGTCTGCATGACTAGTACCATCTATGGTCTATTACTTACAGGCTGTGAAGTATGCATGACTAGTATTTCCCCTAGACTATTACTTACAGTGTGTGAAGTCTGCATGACTCGTACCTCCCCTGGTCCATTACAAACAGCCTGTGAAGTCTGCATGACTAGTACCTCTCTTGGTCTATTAATAACAGCCTATGAAGTCTGCATGACTTGTGCCTCCCCTGGTATAATACTAACAGCCTGCATGACTAGTACCTCCATGGTCTATTACTGACAGCTCTTGAAGTCTCCATATACAGTAAAGACTGTAAAACTATGGATAGAGTATAAAGTTGTTTGGAAAATAAATCTTGAACATCTAAAATTCTCATCCTGCTACTATGTGTTTCCTGCTACTGACTATGTGTTTCTGTAACTTTGTGAGTTTTATTGATCGATCATATAATCATGGTCCCATTGTTGTCAGTTTACTATTAACTTGTTCTCTCCACATTGTGATATCTCTTACGTTGTTTTTTTCCCCCTTAACGCTGTTATTTGATTTTTAAAACGCTTTTGTACCAATAAACAATTAGTCCTATTAGTTACTTCTTCAGGATCACCAACATTAATTATACAGTTGTTGCTCTAACTGGTTCACTGTTTATGGTTTTTTGATACTTCTGTTTGCTTCGCTTTCTTTTTCAAAACAGACTCACCATGACCTATTTATGTTATTTCTCTCATTTGCTTTACGCGAAAGACACATAAACTTGGCATGCAATGAAAATCGATAACGTTCCCTTCTTTAGCTTTGATGGTAAAATTCCGTCTATTTATCACACTTCTTTGCACAAGATTATATTTTTACTATTTACAGCATATGAAACGAAATTATGTTTTCAACAGTTGGGACTAGAGTACATACAGTAATTATAGTAATTATAGTACTTATTGTAATTATATTAATTATAGTAATTATTTGGCTTCAGATGATCCAGACAATCAATCAATAAATTCTTACTTTGAAAACCCATAAACCGCATCCAATTTTTACTGCTCCTGTCTTTATAGATATCGGACTACTAAATCCTAGGAGTTCAAATTTTTATACGAGTTGTTTAATTATTGCTAGGAGTTACTCAAACGTAGAATTATATTTTAAATACTTTCTTTATTATTGTTATTAGCATGTATCTCCCTCTTTAACGTTCTTCATATGCATTTCAAGGTTGCAGAATCCATCTGGAAGTAAAAGCTTTTGCTTTATTCTTATCGTTAATGTAATAGAATGTTTACTTTATTTGTTTTCTTTGGTTTTTATTCGGAAATATTATTAATACCAATTAAATATTCTATTTTCTGCAGTGAAATTGATAATTAATCATCCCTGTTATCAAATAGATTAGACAATTAAATATCTGTATCACTTTGACCTTTTACTGTTATGTTCATTGTGACGTGTATCTGTATTGTGTTCTTAATCGACTTTTGTCATGATTATCCAAGATGTATATAAGAAATTGAGTTAAGCCTAACCTTGTTTATGAGTCAGTAGAATTTTCCATTGGTTGTTTTCTATAACATTCTATTGCGTCTTATGTTAAGTGAAATATGGACAAATAACGGTTTGGTAAACAAAGCAGACAGTATTAAGGACAGGCAAACAATATAAAAGACAGGCAGACAACATAATAGACAGGCAGACAGTAGAAAAGACGGGTAGACAATGTAAAAAACAGGTAGACAATACAAAAGACAGACAGACAACATAATAAACAGACAGACAGTAGAAAAGACGGGTAGACAATGTAAAAAACAGGTAGACAATACAAAAGACAGACAGACAACATAATAAACAGACAGACAATATAAATGAGGCAGACAGTATAAAAGACAGAAAGACAATATAAAAGACAGGCAGACAATACAAAAGACAGGCTGACAATATAAAAGACAGGTAGACAATACAAAAGACAGATAGACAATATAAAAGACAGGCAGATAATTTAAAAGACAGGTAGAGAGTATGAAAGACAGGCAGAAGTTTGCTCAAAAACCCATGTTTAGTCAACTAAATTGCCTTAACAGTTTACTCAAGCTTAATATTTAACAATATGTCCTAATAAGATTCCCTAAGATTCATTCAGAAAAGTATGTTTTTTACACTCCTATTTTCACTGGTAATAATTTATGTCCCGTTCGCTCGTTGTGGTTGATGTGCTGTTAAACATACAATCAATTACTACAACTTAAATTTTATTTCCGTTAATTTTGACTATTTTTGTTCCTTGTCTTTTTTTTTAAATTTTAGGTGTGTCCTACATAAGCCTTTTACCCATTAGAAGCCCCTCTCCCACACGCCAGCCCTTGGCCCAATTATCGCTTCGACAAAAACGAGAGTTTATTAAGAGAAAAAAAATCTTAGATTCAGGTGAACTAAAATTTTCTAAAATAAAATTATTTTTTCTGCCTTATTTTAATTGCCTAAAAATTTAAAAATAAAATTGGTTCGATGACCAACGATGAAGTTCACAAAGCTGAATGAGTTTTAAAATTTTTTTTTTTAGAGCAAACTGTTCCAGATGAAACAAATGTTAACCTTCTAATATACCGTTATATAAGGATGCAAGGTTTAATTCCATAGAACAAACGCCTGACGAAGTACAAAATTTCTCAAAAGTCATGGTAAGGCTTCTTGTCTCGAGGGTCATAATAATTGTTGCCTGCTAATGAACTCTCTCATCTACTTTGTTTCCTGTTTAACCGATGTCTTAATGGTTACGCATCATGAAATCTCAAATAACGAGTTTTGGTAAAGAAAGGACTTTAACTTCATGGTAGCGCGTAAGCTAGTTCGTCAACCATCCACTTCATGATATCACGTAAGCTAGAAGAAGTCTACCATTCACTTCATGGTATCACGTAAGCTAGATGAAGTAGACAATTCACTTTATGGTAACACGTAAGCTAGATGAATTCAATCATTCTCTTCATGGTAACACGCAAGCTAGATGAAGTTAATCATTCGCTTCATGGTAACACGTAAGCTAGATGAAGTGGACCATTCACTTAATGGTAGCACGTAATCTAGATGAAGTGGACAATTCACTTCATGGTAACACGTAAGCTAGATGAAGTCAAGCATTCACTTCAAGGCAACACATAACCTAAATGAAGTCAAGCATTCACTTCATGGTAGCACGTAAGCTAGATGAAGTCGACCATTCACTTCATGGTAACACGTGAGCTACATGAAGTCAGTCATTCACTTCATGGTAACACATAAGCTAGATGAAGTCAAGCATTCACTTCATGGTAGCACGTAAGCTAGATGAAGTCGACATTTCACTTCAAGGCAACACGTAAGCTACATGAAGTCAGTCATTCACTTCATGGTAACACGTAAACTAGGTGACGTCGACCATTCACTTCATGGTAACACGTAAGCTACGTGAAGTTAATCATTCACTTCATGGTAACACGTAAGCTAGATGACACCTACGTACTTATCTGAAGAATCCAGTGAATTCAACGGTTAATGCGAAGTGAATTCCCATACCCGATAAAGTGAAATATGTACACATAATCTAAACAAGGACATAAGGAATTATAAATACGTCAGACTGTTGGTCCTGAGAGGTTCGTAATAAACGTGTTTTATTGTAGGATTTTGTAGCCACCTAGCTAATGGATTATTATCCCCATGCCAAGAACTTCACTTTTCCAATGTATCATTATCCCCATGCCAACTACGTCATTTAGCCAATGTATTACTATCCTCATACCAACGACGTCGCGTAGCCAATGGATTATTATCCCCTTGCCAACGACGTCACCTAGCTAATGGATTTTATTATCCCCTTGCCAACGACGTCACCTAGCAAATGGATTATTATTCCTTTGCCAACGACGTTACTTAAAATGAGCACCTACTGAGTATTGTTAATTTGGAAATAATGTGATACTCTTGAGTTCTGAAGAAGACTCAAAACTTTGCAAAGGGTGTCTAGAGAAAGTCATTAATAAGCAACCTTTGCTGTTCTATGAGAATTGCAATCAAATTAAATTTCTACAGTATCTTGCCATTGTTCACGCATATTGGCTAGAAACTGTACATTTCAATCTAACATTTAACCCAATTCTTTCCTTCTGCAAAGGCTACAGGCAAAATAGCCCTTGATAAATATGTTTCTAAAAAGTTTATATGAATTCTAAGAAAATCAATGATAAATCTGCACTGTTGTAAGAAAGGACACAAAAAACGTACAGAATAAAAATAGATTTAAACGGGCATGTGTTAGCGAATCTGGTTCAGGAATATTTTCCACACATTATGCTGCATTGTTGGCATATACAATAATGTGAAATCTTAATAATCGTAACTCTCCTTGGTTGATAATCTTATCTCTTCTTGATTGACTAACTGCTGAAAGGTAGCAGACTCAGCCTGTCACCTTCCTTTCTTTAATACTTTCCAGGCGAAGTTTGTAAGACAATTCTTGGGGATAGGAGGAGCATATGAATCCACTTTTTATTTAACAGTATTGTATGTATGTAACAGTACTGTTAAATAAAAAGTATGTAGGTAGGTACGCATATATATATATACATATATATATATATATATATATATATATA